>FIZR01011848.1:0-10068 GCA_900060175.1 Ferrisia virgata
AAAAAAAAAAAAAAAAAAAAAAAAAAAAAAAAAAGTTCTTGTAAGTACCCAATTATAAGTACAACATTGTATTTGCCACATTTTAACGTGAAATGGACATCTCTATCATTTTTAGTTTTTAAACTGCGATTTTTTGAAAATTGCTCTGAATTTTTCGGCCATAAAAATGTTAAATGCCCATATTACAGCCCCTGCAATGTTTTGGACAAGCAGCCTATGCAACATGAATCCAAGTTATGTTGTCCTACTTCTAGTATGAAGGAGGTACTATCAACATGGGGCACCCTATATAATAGAAACCCCAGAAAATTGCAATTAAACACATCGCCCTTTGTATTCCCTGGATGAATGAAATCAAGAAGGATAAAATGTGACGGTAGGTAATGAAATTATGAATGAAAGAAACATCCAAAACTTATTCAAAATAAAAATTTAGAACGAAAATGAATTTTAAAAGAATAGATACGTTTAGTTTTTATCGTATCCTTCTTTATTGCGGAAAAGTGATAGGGAGAAAAAGCGGGTATACATCATTACTTCCTAAAAAAAAAGAAAACAAACATTACTTTCAGTTCTGCGTAATTTAATGAACATTTTTTTCTATTTGATAGCTATAATCATTTCCTACAATTTGAGCCAGGTCCAACCTTATAAATTCTTGAATTATTTCCTTCTTTCAAGATGCTAAGTACTTTTAATACCAGTCTTCATTAATGAAAAACAATTAAATACATAATTTAATAAATGCTATGCAAACTAAATTATAGCTTTTTAGTAGAGGTTTAGAAAAAAAAATATTCGACAAATTAAAATTTTCCGAGTATTTTATAAATCCCAAATCAAAATACAGAAAGTTGTAAGGTAGTCTCATAAATATTTATGTAGTAGGATTTTCTAAAATTTATTACCAATTTTGTTAGGTACAATTAAAGCTCATTTTAATAGAGTGGCCGAAAGTGACTGAACTGCTACGATCGTAAATTTCAAATTTATTGGATAGGTAGGTGTCTAATGTCTATATAGTTGATGGTTTATTTCACAGCCATAAATTAACGTTTAGGAAATATTTGCCACCTTACTTACTTAGTATAAGCAGTGGATGTATTCGTGGGTATTTGCCCAAGTTATAAAGTATTACAAATACCTCTACAAAAGTTAGTCAGATACGACCACCCTTACGTACCTATCGAGAAAGGCGAATACTTCGAGATAACGCACGTATAAGTGAAAAGATTAACGAGGAAATTATGTGGAAAAATTAATAAAAGTTGACGTAAGTATTCAAAAGATGAGGAGATCCGACTAGAGCTGTAACTTTGAACGGGAAATTAATATTACTGGAAATATTTTACGATAAAATTAAATTAAATACTGCGAACATGATTGTTATCAGTTATATTATCGAAATCGAAGTACGTAAAAGGAAGCAATGAACTAATTTGATGTCATATTACGAGGTATCTAATCTACTTACCCAACAATCGTACGGTTTTATTGCCTCGTTTTTGAGTGAAATCTGAGATTAAAAAGAACATAAAAGATAATTGTATGATTTTCAAAAACCACTCCCCAATGTAAGATGTAAATTGGTAAAATTGATGAATTTTTTCAGGAACAAAAGTACAATAATGTTCTACAATATTTATGATTTTCGTTTAGAGTTACCAAGTATACCGGAAGTAATATCACACAATATAAAATTCAGCTAAAATCTTTTCAAGACTTTCTTCAAACTCGGTCGTACTTTTTTTTACGTAGGTCCCAAATTTATTTAATATGGTAGCATAAATTTTTGTGATTACGTTCTATTATCGAACAAGTAGTAACGTTGCTTTAGGTACAGAAATTTCCAATGGGCAGGACTTTCCACGCGTAGTATTTATCCAACTCAACTTATTAGTTTTCATTTTAGGTAATTTTCAATAATGAAAATACCTTGTGCAAACATCTAAACCATAAATCAGAATACAGATTCAATTTTTTAAGCCTAAATAAAAAATTCGAACCGATTCTTAAAATCAAACTATATCTACCTATCGAATATGTTCGTTTTATACGATACAAGATGGTGTACTTACCACTCTGCACCGCTTCTTTTTCCGTTTCGTCGTCTTCATTCAAATATTCCGCTGTCATTTCTCGTTTATTAAACGAAAAATAATAGCGATGATGTTTTACTATTTAAAAATCATGAGAATTTCTCACCGTAACATTGAAATTTAAGAAAAAAAATTCGCGCAAAAGGATAAATAACATGATACAACAATCCGAAACGAATGTGGGCGAAGAGTACATATTCTGCGACGAAATCCGTTCAATATTATCAACAGTTTAGGCTTTAGGCCATAGCGCAAGCGTTCATTTATCAGAAGAATATCACTCTTGCGTTGGATATTTTTCCCCCTTGTTCGAAAATTTTCAAAACAGCTACGTATTTTATTTACTCATTTTAATGGTAATGTGCTAACTCGGAAGTCGAAGTGTTAATTGAGCACGTGATGGGTTTAATTTTTAAACGTGATTTGTCTACTAAAATATCATAAAGGTATTTAAAGGGGGAATACAACTGTATGCAATATTGATCCTTGTATCGTTTCAGCAAATGCTCGTCTGGCCTTTGCAAAAGTTTCTTACCGCAACTAATGCATAATCGTGGTTTACGTGTGCGTATAGATTGCCAATATTTTGATGCATTGTGAATTATTATTGTGTCAAGTTCATGTTATGATTGTATTGATGGGTGTACTTTTGGAAAACTTTAATGTGCCCTATATACATGGTGTATATGTACTAAAAAAAATTATTAAACTTGATCTGATTTCATTTATTATTCAATAAAAATTTAATGTTCAAATTTTTCTCACACCATTACAAAATTTCTTTCAGCTTTCAATTTTTTTGTAATTTTCTGATGCTTACCAATTTTATCCTCGAAAGAGGTACTTAATAGGATCGGATAAAGAATTTGACTTACTTCCTATTGCTCCAATGAGAACCAATATTACCTATCAATTTTTGGTTCATCCCATAAATGGAGACGGGGGTACTGAGGACCCAAATAGGGCCTGTGAGGATTCGACGTTACAGTATATGGTTTCATTATTTACCAGAGCAATAAAGATATAATGTTTCAAAACTATTGGTCCATCAATACACATATTTTGAAAATATTAAATAATTCAGCTTAAATGTAAAAATTGTAAAAATTTGATTTGATACTATTATTTAGTAATCAAAATAATTAACAATAATAGTTTTCCATCTCTGTTCTTTTCGTTGAAGAAGACTAGAAAAACTTTATTTTTCACTCACTTTTGAAATACTTCCCCAGTTTAAAATAGGTAATTTGAGAAAAATTTAATTTTGAAAAAATTTCAATTAGTCGTGCATATGGCTGGGGTAAGAGTAAACCCTCCCCTCCCTCGCCGATCCTCTGGAATATTTGTTTTCCAAAAGGAGACATCCTAGAGAACATTTTAAGCTATGTTACCCGAGATCAAAGTTAACTGAATTTACAAAATGGCAGCCACTTTAATTGACATGCCGGCATGTGACCTAAAATTTTATATTTATGCTTATAATTCGAAAAATATCGGACTTGTAAAAAAAATTATAAAACAGAAATTGTTCTCCGCAAAATTTAAAACATTTTTGATACCTTACTGCGTGTGAAAAACAATCACGTTTGCGAGATAATCCCACGTTAAGTTGCGCGCGCTGCAAATTTGGGGGAGGAGGTGTTGACGGACCAAATCCGCAAAAATTGTTCTCTTTTGAGCTAATCAATAGAGAATCTAAAATTGTATCGCATCTCCAAAAATCAGCCTCCTGAATCAATTAAGAGATGAAATATGGGAGGTTTTCCCTTTTTGACCTGGAAAAAGGTCTGCTCCTCCCCTATCTCTCCTCCAAATTGAGCTAGGAATATTGAAATTTGGTATGTAGATTTTCTAGGAGTCATATATGTACCTCTTGGGGGGAGGGGTTTCGAATTTTCAGCCTCGAGCCGCATATTTCTTATAAAATGAAGATAGTTGAGAACCTTTGGAAAAAATGAAGTAGGAAAAAAATCACTGGAAGTGGTTTTGATGAGTTCAGGAATGCGGTGATCGCCCTACGTCAACAACTATCAGTAACGTAACTATACACAGCTTTTGTATGGGGAAAGGGGGATTTGCTCAACTTTTTTTTGAATTCAAAAATAACCCGAGCGAGACGAAGGCAAAAATTGTTGCAAAATTTGGAAGGTTAAGGGTTGAAAAGTTGATATTTTGACGTATTAAGAATTAGTTGGAGGTGATGGTGTTTGCTTCCAATCCCTTTCTACGCCAGTGGATCAAGTTTATACCCAAATGTAGCTTAAAAAATGAATAATTCTTTGGGATGATTTGAAATATTAATTGTATCAGAACGATGTAAAATTTACCACACTGAACAAATTAAAGATCACATATCTTATGAACACATTTAAACTTCCTCTTTAACTAAAAATCCGACCGAAGGAAAGTAAAAATTTTCTGAACTACGGGTTTTCAAATTAATAAATACCTAATTCAGCATTCTTACTTCATAAAGAAAAAATGTAAACATCTACAGCAATACCTATCATTTTGCAATGCCAGGATTTTTCCACAGTATGGTCCTCAGTACCAATAGATAAGTACTGCAAATACCTGTGCAGATGCTTGTAAACAACTTGAGATTTTCTTTGAAATGAGTATACATCTACGTAGATAGGTAGCGGTACCTAAATATCGAATTTCGCAACGAACAATTTCCAAAATTCCTTTGAGTAATTAATGACAAATTAAAATTTCGTTTTACAACGAAAAAGCTATTGCGAAAGAAGACCCCGAATAATTAAAACAGATCGTCATCAAAATTCAATACTTCTTCTATCAACATATTAATTTTATGGAAAGGTTATATAGGTAACTATATTACTAATAACGAATGCATTGTTAACAATCCTTCTCTACACTCCTGGCTGTCCCTGATCAAGGATAAAAAAAAATTCGAAAATATGAATGTGTAAAAAATAAAAAAATAAAAAAAGATACCCATTCATTTGATTTTGAAACATAACAAGTAGTTATAGGAATGCCTCTTACCTATAAATCATGAAAATCCGTTAAATAAATATCATTTATTCGATAATCTGCTACGATAACATTTACAACTTATAAAGATTCAACAATATAGTGAATAACATAACGAAAATAGTACACTTTGAAAAATCGTTGAGCCAATTCGTGTGCCATAAAATAAATTTCATTTTCATATCCTTGCAAGAGAAACCGAAAACTAAAGAAAAAATTTCATATTTACAAGTTTGCCATTGTCATTTTAAAAAATGAAAAATGTTAATTGACGCTAATTACATTATTAGTGGTGTTAAACACTATAATCCGAATTTCTGTTATAAATATACCGAACTCGCGTTAAAGATTTAGTTATCATATATACTTATCATGGTATAGGTAGATCGAAAAAAAAATTCGAAATCGATAAATGCTATTTGAAAATATATGTGTGGGTAGGTATGTGTAGGTATTTAATTGGTTAAATTAAATAGCTGAGAAATCGAATAAATTTTTCAAAAATAGTAATAAACATCTTAACTTGTAGCATTTTTTTATTGTTCCTTTGTGTCTCAAGTTTACAATAAAGTAGTTTGTCATTAGTAGCCAGCCAATTCGGCGAATGTAGAGTCCATTTCATCAGCCAATGACTTGTATCTGTCTTTATTGAGACCAAGTTCATCTGTAAAAAAAAAATAAAATAGAGTTAAAAAAAATTAAAAACATTTCTCGTTGAAAAAAAGGGCTTTGAATTTTGTATGCAGTATTGAATAAAACTCGTTGTTTCTACGCGAAAAATATAATTTAAATTAAATATAATATTTGAATATTTTTGTAACATCGGCCATCTCTTCGTTTATGTAACTTTTTCTAAATAAAATATCCGATAAGTTGTTTTTTACAGCTTTTAGAAAAAAAAATGGTATCATACTACGCAACATTTTTCATCAAAAATATCCTACAAAATTCAGCAAGAAGAATTTACGAAAAATTCATATTTTATCTTGAACTGTTCTACGGATTAATTTAAACCTAGATAGACTGTGTTCTTTTTTCATAAAAGATCGAGAAATTCAGCTTGTTTGCTTACCTACTTACTTAAATAAAAAAATATAACGTTAGGTAAGCTTCGTTCGTGGGTGATACCTTCGTATTTTTTATTTGTTCATAATTTTTACGTAAGAAAAATCCTTGTTTCTTTTCGTCTTGAAAGGTACCTATTCGCGAAAGTTATTCTATATATGTAGGTAGCTAGGTACCTACCTATTTACTTTTTTTTTTACTGGAAGTACCTGCTACCTTTTGGAAATATATGTAGATTTTTAAAAGTTTACAAGTAGGTACGTATATCCTCTAGCGACTTTTTTAAATCAATTTCTCTATATCTTGATTGATGTAAAAAATTGGTTTTTGGATCGTCTATCAAATTTTAGTGGTAGCAACTTTCATATAGCATGGATTTTCTACACGTGGAAAAAATTCGCTACACCCAAAACATTTTTTATTTAAAATTTTTTCAAATAACTATTTTTTCTCATCAACATCGTCTACAAACTCAACCTAACACAATTTTATTTCTAATTAAGTTAGCAATATTCGGACAAAGAGGAGTATCTATTTCAAGTATTCACCATTTACTTAGTTTTTTGTTTGTTTGTTTTTTTAAATACATCCTTTTTAAACGTATTTTTTATGTAATATTGTCAATTAAAATCAGGTCATTACAGACAATCGACCATCAGAATATGACTGAGGTTCTGGAAGACCATTCACAGCACTTTTAGCCATGTCAGATATTTATTCCTTCTTATTTTTTATTTTATTTTTTTTCAAGCCTAAAAATTATTCACGTAGCTTGATATCGACCAAAATCGGTGAAATTTGGGCAGTAAACTTTCTCTCTTAGCAGTTTGCCTTATTGATTTCTTCTAGCAGTCCCTCTTAGCGGTTCAACTTAGATGTTTCTCCTTGCAGCTAGGGTTGGCGTCCCGCGCGCAGAATAAGTATTATGCATTTTTGTGCAGAATAGGACGCAGCGCAGAATATCCAGAATACTCAGAATGATGTATAATGCAAAATTATTATCTGAAATTTGTAAATACAAAGCCAAAAACTGTTGAAAATAGACAAAATCTTCAATTCCTCAGTTATATTTCTTGAATTTTCAAACTTCAATTTCATTCATTTTTAATTTTTTTTTTTTTAATGATTAAATGAGAAAACAGAAAATAATTTAGGAAAAAAAATCAATAAATCGTTAAATCAATAGTATTTTACCGTAAATATGGTAATTTACTGTTCATTCTACGTATTATGCATATTTTGCATTCTGCATAGAATAGACACTCGTTCTGCGTGAGCTATTCTGCGTGTAGAACAAATAAAATTCTACAGAGTTTATTCTGCTTAAGAACCCTACTTGCAACCTCTCTTAGTGGTCTCTGCTATCAATTTCTCTTATTGATCTCTTCCAGCAATCTCTCCTAGCAGTCTTTCCTAGCAGTCTCTCTTAGACATGTTCGCATTGCGATAGGATATAAGAGCAAGTTGTCCCTGCCCCCTCTCCCTCGGTCTGGCTCAATCGAACTGAAGATTTTTCGCTACATGTGGAAGAAATCTAAGTTGGCATCACTGTGAGTATTCCATTTTGAACTTTGAATGCATTCAACTTTTGATCATTTCCTTTTGAATAAAACTCTGTGTATGAATTTGAATAAATAATGAGTGATATCAAATTTACATATACACACCTTGCAATATTTTAAAATAAACTGAATTATCTTGAAAAAATTCGCGAGATTATTAGTAACGAAGTACAGATCTAATGATATACTTAACTATTAAGAAAAGTTATTTTTTATCATGAAGCGAAATACTTATTATAAATTAGCTACATATTCATGCTGATAAGTACAACAAAAAGCAAAGCGTTAAGATCAATTTTAGCACATACTATACCAAAGCATACAAATACCTATTTCTAATAAATATGAAATGAATGCAAAGCGAGTTAATAGCCGGTAAGCTCGGCAAATGTAGAATCTAAATCGTCGCAAATAGCTTTTGTTTTTTCCTTTTCTTGGAAAAGATTATCTGTAACAAATGCGAATAATATTAAGCAATGTTAATTCAGGCGTAACGTAGCGTGGTAGCGTCACATTGTCTAGCACCAACTAATAAGTATTAAGTATATACTATCTAGGCCTACATACTCGTAGTTGGTGTAAGGGTGTAATAACAATGAAATAAAGAAATGTTATATTTGATGTTTTATTTCAAAAATACGAGCAGTCTAATGCGATTTTTATTAGTTGAATTATCGAACGATATCTTTTAATCTTATTACCTTCGAGTCTATCGACTTCTTTCTGTAATTTCTTGACGGTCTTTTCGGCGAATTCTGCTCTTGCTTCAGCCTATAAAAGAGGTTCATTAGTTTAAGGCATTGTTTAAGGCGAAAAAGTCGCGATATTTAAAAATAAGCGTGTAAGATTAAGAGCTCGATACTAACTTCTTTAAGTTTCACAGTTAAGGATTTAATTTGCTGTTTGTATTCTTCGACACGTTGGTTAGCCTGTAATATTTGAAAAAAAGTTGAATAGTATATGTCAAAAGTTTTTTTTCATACATTGCGTTAAAAATTGAGAAATTATCGTTGATTACTTTTTCTTCGGATACTTCCAGTGATTTCAAACTGTTTCCTACGACTTTCAATTCTTCTTCTAATTCCATAATTTTCCTACAAAATAAATATTGTTTTTAAGTGTACCTACAATACACAATATTATATAATAAGCGGGGATCTAATTCTACGTATGTTACTGTTGAAATGAATGAACACGTATAAAATGAACCGAACATAGTTCTCTGATGTCAGAAAAAGTTGCTAACAAGAGATCTACATAGACACACTCGATTGCCACGTGCAAAAAGGTATAGCTTAGAATAGGTTAATTCTTTTCATCAGTCATCTGAATTTCATATGTAACCAGGGTTTTTACTGCTCAAAAAAAGCACGAAAAAGATGGAAAACGTATGAAATTTGAAAATGACCCGCAAAAAGTACGAAAAACCGTGCAAAATGTACAAAATTTTGAAAGGAAGTGATCAAGTTTTTAAATAAAGTCAAAATTCGAAATTATAGTTGTATTATTTTTACTGTGTTGCATTTGAACGTTTTTTTTTGCTCGTTTTGAATGTACTTACATGATTAGTTTTGTCGAGAACGTTAACCTCGTGTACTTAGTTTTATTATGTTGATTAAAAAACGAAGTTTTCAATTTTGTTCATAATATTTTGTATTGAAAAATTTTCAAATAACTTAACTTGCATGTAAAAAAAGTAAGAGTAAGTGCATGACAAATTTCAACTATTCAAGATAAATCGTACGAAAAAATTGCAAAAAAGGTACCAAAAACGTACGAAATTTTATTTTTCAGATTCAGTAGAAAACCCGTATATAGAAATAGTGAACCAGTTTTATTCTAATTTCGTTGTATTTTAGAACTTCCGTATCATAAACTCTTAACATTGAAACAATTTAATCGTTTTTCGATGAGAATTCGCAGTAAGCAATGAAATAAGGTTTAAAATTAATAAATCAAGTGTAATGTTCGAATTTTGTGTTCGTCTAAAAAAAATATACATGCATAGAAAGGTACATACGTAGAAATAATAAAAATTAATAATCATCTTTTATTGCGAATTTTTGATCAAAAACTTTTACTCTTATCTTCATTCCATTTTCACATTTTATTTTATGATTTCCTAACAAAATAAAGATTATACAATCATCCATCATCACGAATTTTTGATTAAAAACTTCAAATCTAAAATAAAAAACTTTTTTATTTTTCAATTGTACTAATTGTTTAATTTTTGTTATTTTTTGATTCTTTTAATTTTAATTTTTTAATTTTTCTACTTCTGTATTTAAAAAAAAAAAAAAAAAAAAAAAAAAAAAAAAATTTAATTTTTTCAATTTTTT
>FIZR01011856.1:0-15383 GCA_900060175.1 Ferrisia virgata
TGATGCATTATTGAAAGCAGGACATCCATAATCCAGTTTACTACGGATAAGTGATTTATAGGTTTGCAGTAATAGGGATCTGGATGGATTGAATATAGGGTTTTTAATTACTTTCATCAAGTTTAAGGTTTTCATTAAGGTTTCTTTTAGAGAGAGAAAGAGAGAAAGTGGGGGTCCAATTTAGTCTTTTATCGAAAGTTAAACCTAAAAATTTTCAGCAGGATTTGAAACTTTGCATAGTTACTTACTATTTAGGTAAATATAAAATCATATTTATGAAGTGGTAAACCTTCAGAGTCCCTCTTCAGTCCTACTGATACCTCTCCACACCCATTTATAGGATGCTCCGGAGATAATATTTATGTCGACGATGATGAGATGTGATTCTACATCCCACCTTATCAAGTAGATAACTACCACCTTGCAAGTTTTCTTCAAGTACAAAAGTTACAATATATAATACAATGGTTTATTCCCTAAACTCGAGGTTGAGTACATTTCGCCATTCTTGACGCCCAAAAAAGTTGGGTGCATTGTAGGTACTCTCTTTCGTCGCATTAATTCTACCCCGAAGATCTCCCCCTATGCTCAAATAACGCTTCTCAGTTGTCAAGAACAGCACTTCAAATAAAACCCCGTCCAAATTTTATGCTGATTTCAAATCCAAAGGCCAATTTTATTCGTATACGGTTTTTTATAACATGTGCAATTCGAAGTTGCTTTTAGAGAAGTCGTCAAAATGGCAAAAAGTAAGCTTATATATATTGGACGAGGATGCGACGCAACGATGGACATTTCAAACCAGAGGCTTGGCTCGGTTCGGTGTGGCGGCGTAAAAAACATTTTGTAAACGCGCAAAAACGACGACATTTCAGAATCAATTTTATTGATACGTCGTGTATTGTACGTATATTCTCGAGTTGAGTGAAAATAGCATACGTCAGAAAAGTGCAAACTATACGTCGCTCGTCGGTATCTCGCACTATACAATGTACCTACGCACCTTACAACACCGCTTATATCAGTGTGTACGTTGTGCCGAAAATCACTCGTGGTGAAAAAAAGAAAAGAGAGAGAGAGAGAGAGAAAATCGCGTACAATTTAGGCGGCGGCATGGCGTCGGCTTCGTGAAATATAAACTCGTGAGTCGCTCTCACGTATAGGTACGTGGTTTTTCACGCTATCAAAAGCTTATGAGAAGTTTTTTATTTGAAAAGAAAGATTAAATTTCACGTAGACTACGATGGCAAATCTTGATCGATTTTTTTTTTTTTTTTTTTGTAGTTGTTCAATGTACACATTCTAAAGATTTTTAAATTATACACATATCAAACATAAGGGTAAAATTGTTTGGTTGTATACACTACAGCTATATATTATAGAGAGGTATCTTGCCATATACGTGCCATCGTATGGCAGATTTTTTTTATGGCATTCGGGAACGGTATTAATGAAAGATAGGTATATATAAGAATGGATAAGGCCTATGTTATTTTGAAAAGATTTCTCAGCACATGCTGATAGAGATTCATTGTAGTGTCATTTCTGCATAGTTTACTCAGTTTACTTATTTATATACTTTATCAAAGTTGAATTTCGAATTGATTTATCTCTTCGAATACCTCATCACACATCATTCCGATGAAGATGCGGTCTGATTTTCATTTTGTTCAATACACATCTAAAATTAAGCATCTTAAATTTCAGTTCTGAAGAAATAATATCAACCTGTGCACCAAAGCCCCCTCCCCTCCCCGGCTCTTATGGAATTTGACATATGGTACAACAAGAAATAGAAAAACATAATTGTAGATGAGTTGGACCATAAAACATCAACGTTTAACTAAATTAAAGTAACTAAGAGACTCCGGCCCCTGGGCTGCTGCGCTGCCCCAATCCCTGGCTCGCCCCCTCACTTTTCTCAGGCTACTCGCTTTGACGTCTTTCCGGTAAGTACAACGTTTTCCACTTTCTTTCATAAGTGAGCTAACTTAATATACATATATTTTTTTTTGTTGCAAAAACAGGTTACCTGTGATTATGGAATAATTTCCTCAATTTCAGGGCTGTAAAACTGAAGAAATTTAGTTTTGGTTGATTTTTTGGTTTTTTATTCCTCAAGGTGATATGTGACGTATCAAAATACTACTCGTAATGTCGAGCTAGGAACTCGATGCAGAAAATTAACCAATCGGATAAAAAATAGTCAAAAATTGGTAGACTTGCAAAATTTATCGGATTTATGAGAAAAATATTAAAAAATTAATGATAGACAAAAAATCGTTGAAAATCATCGAAATTTTGGTAAAAATTTAACAAAAAAAAAATAAAAAACCCAGAAAATTGAGCTAAAATTCGAAAAAAATGTTGATAGAATGAGGTTCAAATTAACCTAGAATACGATAGCAAAATCGTTGAAAAACAATAAAAAATGGGTAAAAAATTTATAAAAATTTGTAAAAAAATGCAAAAAATTGATCGAAAATTAGAAAAAATGTTTGAAAAAAAACGTGAAAATTGACAAAATATTGTCGATAACTATTGTAATTCATGTAAAAATTTGACAAAAATTCATGAAAAAAAGCATAAAATTTATCGAAATTGCGAAAAAAAAAAGTTAAAAAAGAAGAGAAAATTAGCCTAAAATGTGAAAAAATTGTTATAATTCTATTAAAAGTGCGTAAATAATTTACAACAATTTTTTGGTCAATTTTCGACGATTTTCAACGATTTTAGACCATTTTTCACTCATTTTACAACATTAATTCGTAATTATCGACCAACTTTCGATGATTTTCAACGATTTTTTATTATTTCAGTGCAATTTTCACCTAATTTTCGAGAGTTTTTCTTGTTTTTTGATCTATTTTCTTCAATTTTCAGTCATTTTTATCAACTATTTTCCTGATATTCGGTTATTTTCAACATTTTTTCGTGGTTTTTGAATACCTTCCAACGATTTTCAACAATTTTCTTCATATATTAGATCAATTTTTAAATATTTTTCCACATTTTTTCGTGACTTTGGTCAATTTTCCGCATTTTTTACCTATTTTTGTCAATGTTCACTCGTTCTTAAAAATTTTTTTCCGATTTTGGGATCAATTTTCTGCATTTTTTGCGTATTTTTCTTAAATTTTTTAATCAATTTTTATTGATTTCCAACTCTTTCTATCAGATTTCAGATCAATATTTTCAAAATTTTTTTATTCAACTGATCGTGCCATTTAATAGAGCATTTAATTCCAAGTATTTTTCTCGATCTAGCGGTTATAGTTTTTGAAACATTTCAGATTAAACGTTATAATAATAATTTCAAAATTTCAAAATTTTATAACTCAAAAAGTATTAGCGATAGAAAGGAACTGTAAGCAGCGTTAATGTTCTAAATTTTTAGTTCTTTCGATTGAGATTACAATCAAATTTCTAGCTTTCTTAGTTTTCACAGTAAGGTTAAAAAACTGCAAAAAATGTCATAAAATTTGAATTTTTTATGGGTACGGTTGCCCAAAAAAATTTTTTTTATTTGAGGACATATCTATACATGAAATACTACCTTTTAAAAAGAAATTCATCAAAATCGGTCCATTAGGAGAGGCTGAGCGATTGGACAAAGGTTTTTGACAGGATTCTTTAAATATACATGATGATGATGATGATGATTATAGTGAAAATGTATCACATAATCCTTTTTATGTTTTTTCGACTTTTTCACTTATTTTAATTCCAGTTTTTTGCTTCAATTTTTTAGATAATTTTTATTAGTTGAACGACAAATAAAATACGTTTTGATGCAATCGTTCGCCTTATTTTTGTTATTCATCCAAGATCTTATGATTTTCAAGTAGATCTCCCTGAGACGAGTAAAATGACACCCACATTGCATTCGAATATATTCGAATATTTTGATGAATGATGATATTCGAATATTTTAGCAAATATTTTAGCAAAATATTCGAATAAAATATTGAATATTTTGCATCTTTTATTTGAATATTTTGGGTCGCCCTAGTCATACAACTTTAGACTTGCTATCGATTGGCTCCAAAAATAACAATTTTTGCAATTTTTCCATCCTGAGCACCCCCTTCCCCAGATTTCGGTACAATGAATTTTGATTCCAGGTCATCCCCACTCCAGAATATCAAATGGCCCGCCAATTGAAGCTTATTCCTTAAATTTGATCGATTTTGGTCGGTATCGAGCTGAGGAAATGATTTTTAATTTCAGCAGGAAAAAATAAATATCTGACGTGGCTGCTGAAAATGGTCGTACTGGTCTTCTTCTAGGACCCTAACACGGATTTTGTTGAAATTTGCTCTCTCATCCATCGTGTAGGGGTCGATGGTCCGTAATAGTCTGGTTTTCATTTACAATATGACATTGAAAGTCGGACAAAAAAAAGAAAATCCAACACGTTGCATATCTTTTTTAGCATATTCGCGAGTTAAATCGTAAATAGATAGGTGGGTAAATATAAGTATAGTAAACCCGAACGATAACAAAATGACTTGGTATTCGTACGTATTACAGGTATATGTATATGTATAGAGTACGGGGCGGTAGGTAGTCAAAATATGCGTTGGGAAAACCATGCAGCACCGAAGAGAGAGAGTGAGAGAGAAAGAGAAGGAGAGAACGAGAGAAAAATGGAAAACAGGAAAAATACTACGCAGATAATATAAAAAGAAACGTGTATAGCGAAAGAAAAATACATCAACTATACGCCTTCTTTCAATAAGATATTGTTGTCAAGGAAAGCTATACTATCGGTAAGGTAACACCATTTCTTTTAAAAGACAAAACGTATTTTGCAAAAAGCGTCGAACCCCAGCAGACCTCTCAACCCCGCGCCACATTGCAAAGATAATGAGATATCTCGGCAGATATGTGCTTATTTTAACAAATCACCTCTTGGTACTTGAAACGAGTTTCCTCGCCCATTCAAGATAAATAGAAAGCAAGCTGTTTTCTAAGATTGCGTTCTTTTCCGAAACATCAACACCGTTTTTGTCATCAATCACCGATGGTAGTTTGTTTTGTTAACTTGATGACTCGAAAAAGCTATATATTTTAGATTGAAACCCGATTTGGCTGCCGCTTCTGCTGATTTTTGGCGCTCTATCGTCGCTACCGATCAATCGTAATTTAATTTTATAATCTGCCTTACTCGATTCTCTCATGTCTATGCCTCTCTCTCTCTCTCTCTCTCTGCCTGCCCACTCCCTTCTCCATCGCTCCGATGCGGTGTACATATTTCCGTAAATGTAAATTTGTCAAGCAACCGAACACCCAACAATCATCTTCGTTATACGTGTATACTATGATGTACCTTTGCGGTATATTGCACCAGATAGGTAGCTAGGTAATAGGTACTGGTACATACTTTGTGAAAATATTCAAAACTAAGCGACCGACTGACTGCTGATTACGTCCGAGACAAGCAACAACATAAAGTGAAATGTTACACTTTATAAAGGATTGAAGTTCGCATTTACCAAAACCCTTTAAACTATCAACCCTTTTGAGATGATTTTTTTTTCTTTTCTTTTTCCTTCACTCGCGCCAACTTTCCGGTCTTACTTTTATTCTTCTTTTTCTAGCATTAACATTAGAATATATTTAGATAGGTGGTTCGCGTAAGCGTAGGCAGGCAGCTAGCTACCACCTCGTACTTGTATAGCATACCAACCGTTGACTGCGAAAACCAAAAGGTGAAAGTGTTCAATCAACGTTTAACCTATGGCTTTGTTCGGGCCAATTCTTTAGCATTGGCTCGTATTCTAAACCATTTACTATTTGAATTTACAATTGAAATCGTTTTCGTCGACCCCGATAACATTCGTGCAAGGATAAAATAAGATTTGCAAATGAAAAAAAAAAAAAAAACTTTTATACGATATCTACTCGCAGTTAGCTCGATATACTTTTGAATGGAATTTTTTATCAACTTAAGTAAGCATTAAGCATTACATACTCCTACGAAAAATAAAAGAGATGACTGAAAAGTTTATCAGCTCGATAGAATTGTCTTTTGAACTCATTAAAAAGCACAAATACACTCGAGACATAGTTAAAAATATGTACAAAAACTTATGCACTGGAAGCAAGCAGAAGTAACATAGAATTTCATTATCAGAAGCTGTCGTGTTAGCATTTAAAAAAATTCAAATATCTTTCTAATCGACATTAGCATCTTGTTTTAGGTATACGTCTGTGTTTCATTTTGCAATGAATTTATTATCGGTATGACTATTAGGAATTTCGAGACACTCGAAGAGGACAAGTCAGATTTGAATAGTGCAAAGGTAAGAGAAGGGGTTCACCTCTTGAATGTTCAATTGATCCGTTCGGAATATTACAGCGTGCATGCTCAGCAAAAACAAATAAATGACTAAAAAATTTTCTAAAACTTATCAAGATCATCAGAATAAGTATCCCTAAAATAATTGTAGCAGAAAAAATTTAATCTGACACAGGTGGCTTGAAAATTATCAAGTTTTCGAAATATTTGTTTGGAATATGAAAATACAAGAATAAAAGTACGATTTTGGAATTAAATGTGCTGCAACATTTCATCCCTTCAAAAGAATAAACAGACAAAACAACTAGAAAACTGAAGTTGAAGCCGAGAGATATTCATATACCGTACTTTCTACACTCAAGAATTCTATATTCTTGTAAAAATCGCCAAAATTTACAAAATTAACATTTCAGTTGAAAGAACAACAAAGTTTCACATTGCGATGCTTCCACAGGCAGAGTTTTCTGCTGTCCAATGATTCGACATGACTCCGCAAAGTGCAAAACAGACGGTAATTAGACTGATTTTTCTATGTTATATTGTCAATGAAAACCAGGCTATTACATTCTATCGACTAACGGCGGATAAGGGCGGAGGGGGATACCAACAAAATCCACTTTGTGGTCTTAAAAGACTATTAAGACGATTTTTAGCCAAGTTAGATAGTTATTTTTATTTTCATTTTTTTTCCGAACATTAAAATCATTTACTTCGCTTGATACCAACCAAAATCACTTCAATTCAGTCAATCGGTTCAGTTTGGCGGCAGATTAGATATATAAGAGTGGGGATGATCTTGGGTCAAAATTCAGTTATGCCCCAATTTGGAGCAGGGAGTGCTGAGAGGTCAAAAACGTAAAAATTGCTTCTTTTTAAGCCAATTGATAGAGAATCCGAAGTTGTATAAAATATCCAAAAATCAACCTCCCAAGTCAAATAGGAGGGGTGATATGAGGGTTTCCACCCTTATTGACCTTGAAAAAGACTGTTCCTCCTTTACCTCCCCACCAAATTGAGTTGAGAAGTTGAAATTTGGTATGTACATGTGATTGGTACCCCAAATGTCCTTTTGGGTGTTTCGACTTTTTAGTTCCTTTGTACCCTCTCTCAGCCTCAAAAAGTGGGTTTTTTATCGTTTTTTTCATTTTTTTTCATTTTTTGAATTTGCTCCTCACATAACTCTTCAAGACCTTCGTTGACGTGATACGCCACCAACTTTTGTTTACGCTGTATTTATCAAAAATAACAACTGAATTACTGAATATAATTCAGAAGGGTTGAAATAGCGTTGAAAAACTTCGAAAATTGGACGAAAAATTTTTACCTAAAAAAACCCTTTGCTAAATTTTTTCTTATGCTGGGTTCACTCAAAATAAGACCAGAACACAACTCAAGAACGTCAAAATAGGTTATATTCGTGAAAAACGCTTGAAAATCTGTCGTGGAAGATTAAAAAAAAAAAAAAAGTCTGAAGTTTAACTGAAACTATTGATATGTATAATTGAACATGTCATTTTATGAAAATGTGACATTTTTGATCAAAGACTCGCGATTAAAGATTTTTATAAATTATTTTTGCATTCGTATGTTAAAATGTTGGCATGGATTCAAAAATAATAAAAAAAGTAAAATACATAAAAAACTAAAAAATTTAAAAAATTTAAAAATTTTACGTTAAAAAGTTTTTAAAAATTAAAGAGCACAAAAAATAAAAAAATCAGAAAAACAAAAAGTAAAAAAATTGAAAAATAAAATAATAATGAATGATTTTTGCTTATAATTTTAAAATGTGTAACATAAGTTGAATGGTACAAAAGAAATTGGTGACAGAGTTTCATTGTTGTTTTGTTTGTTTATTTATTTGTTTTCTAACGCAATAACTCGAGCTAAAATAGTCCGATTTTCTTGAAATTTTCACAATAAGTTTAGATCATCAGACCTCGGGACCAAATGGTCCATTAGAGACTGAGGTATTAATTTTCAAAGTGTCTAAATTCGACTACTTTCTTTGCGACAAAATACATTTCCATAGAAATCTTTTTTCTTTTAAATTTTTACGCATCGATGACATCATCAAAAGTGTAGTTCAATAAACATTCGACTTATAATTAGAATAATGAAAATTTTATATTCATCGTGTATAAGGAGTTCTCTAGAGCTGGTGTAGTTGTCGGTGAATAGGTATTGGACTTACACTAAAAATATTCATTTTTTTGCCTATTTCTTTAATTCTTTAGATTTTAGGATCAAATAGTCCATTCGGAGCCGATATATTATTTTTCCGAGTACCAATTGGACCTTTCCTTTGCAACAAAAGTGCATTTCCATGAAAATCTTGTTCCTCTTTCTATATTAATTTAATTTTATAAATTAAAAATTTTTTGCTTTACACAGATTTCATTATTTAAATTTCCAATTTTTTTAAATAAATTTTTTAGTCAGATTTTCCGAAGGGAAGTCCTGACTATTACAATCGTCGGTCTGATATGTTTTTTTTTTAATTTTTTTATGTAGTTCTCTCGAGGGGGCTCCGCCCCATATCGGCCAACATGGCTGAAATTTAAAATTTCTCCAAAACTCGCCGACTGTATTTTTTTTATTAAAGTTTGAACGGTCCATGGTCCAAATTGGGAGGAGGTCCATTTTTGGGAATGGGGTAAGAGGGGGTAAAAAATAGAAAAGTAAAAAAAAAGTTTCATTACCAATTGATACGAAATTGAAAGAGCTATAACATGTCTAAAAATTAACTATCTACGTCTATTACAACCCAAGAAATCGGTCCATCTGAACCATTTTACGAATATTTCGACAATTGCTTATTCATCTAGAGGGTTGAAACTTGGTAGGTAGTTAACAATAGTGCCCAAGGTGAGCTTGTTGGAGGTCTCGACTCACCACCCCTAACCTATCAAAAGACCATTTTTTCAACATTTTCGATTAATTATTCACTCCTACAGGTCGCCCTAATTGACCAAGCGACTTGAAACTTTGTACATAGGTCGGAGAGATATGTATGGGGTGTGCATTTTGGGGGTTTCAACCATTTATGTCCATGTAGACCCCTACCATAGCCCCGCAAAAGGGATTTTTTTTCGAATTTAACGATAAATATGGGTAATTGTAATACTTGGTATGAAACAGCTAAAACCTTCTTCTTTGGTTTCAAAATTTTTAAAATAATTATTAAAACGATGTTATGGAGGATTTGTAATTGAAATCGATTAATTTCTCTACAAATATATTGAAAACTCTTGACTTTTTCTTCTTAATTTTCGTTTGAAATTCGTGATCCAAAGGCTTTCTAACTCTTTGCCTCTGCCAGTTTCTCATGTACCAAGTCCACCACTTGAATACGAGCTAATTTGTTTCGTTTAGAAAATATTCAAGTGTTTGTAAACAGTGAAGGGAAAAATGACGAGACGTTTGTAGGTAGAGAGTACAACTGTAGAAATGTGAGGAATCACGAACTCGTGTTCATTTTCATTTTTAATGTCGTCTTCGTAACCTACTCTACAAATTTCACTCTTTCAAACATTTTTGAATAATGCAAGCGAATTATTATTTTTTCGTTCACCTTTTCATCGTACAGTTTTTCATCCGTAATACGAACCTATTTTCAAGTAAGAATTAATTCATCGAAAGCACGTCACACGACCTAACTACACATATAATTGGGTCTATAAATAATTTGCCCACCATTTTATCATATCATTATTCTATTAATGTTACGAGCAGCGTAAAAAAAAAAAATTATATCAAATACTACGCGAATGTACAGTCCTCGAAATATATATTCACGTAAACACTAGGAATTTATCTGACGTTGAAATATCACCTCGATCTTTGTTCATTATTTCGCAGAGATATATTCCTTTTATACTGGTACAGGGCAGAGCAGGACAGCACAAGACAGGACAACGCAACGTAGCAAAAGGACAAAAAAATGTTTATCCTTACATTACAATAAACCAGTAAAAAGATTTAGCGGCAAAAATTATTCATAGAATTTCAAGTCTAAAACATGAAACAGCCGCTGGCTTCAACATCAATAGAAGTGATAAAATCTACGCTTTTTTTTTTTTAGCCTCCCATTACGACGAGGGTAGCTCAATGAAATCTTTTCCATAACCACAACAGCCCAACACATTTTTTTTTTCATACCGCCCCCAATGACGTATTATACACAAATACAAAGCTAAACCAGTAAACTGCATGCAAATCATTTAACAAAATCCATCGCAGAATTCGCTGCTATACGGTGGACAGATAAGAGTACATTCTCCACGCCAATCACACTGCATAATGCCGACTGACCCCAACTCCTCAACAACAATCGCCAACAAATTCCCAATCAAATGCCCACATCATTCATATTCAAACCAAGCTCTTTTCTAATCCGCAAATAAATAGACAATAGAGTATATCCCCTCGTTTATGCATCGATCGAGATCATCCTACGAATGACTAATCTAGTACGCTGATTGTTGGTAGGATAGCTTCACGTTGTGTCGCGTCTCTCCAAGTTCCCCTTATGCAAGTGCAAAAAGTAAGATTTGGTGATGCTGAAGTGTACGCGGACTAAAAGAGTAGGGTTTTTTTTTTCACATATCATAATCTGATTAGTACTGTACGTATATATAATGGTGCTGTTGCAGGAGATGGTGGGTACGTAATAAAAGAGCAATCGAGGTATACTTATAAAAGAAGTTTAGTGATTTCTAATCGTATCAAATACGTGCTTTGAAAAAAAAAAGAGAAACGAATTCTACAAGCGTACTATCTCTATGATAAGAACCTCGTTCAACGTGAATGACTCTATTTTTAACATCATGCAATCAAAGTAATTACTATCTGTATCTTTTCAGTGTACTTTTGATGTATAAAAAAAAAAGTAATAATAATAAGGCTTTCGATACACCTAATTCCAAGAAAGGAAAACTATTCAGCTTAAATTATGGTCTACTTTGTACCCAAATTCAACTTGAACCTGTAACGACGTTACAAAAGTGAAAAAAACATACATAATTTTACGATAGATTAATGATTTGATTATATGGACGTACGTATTTAATCAGCTCATTAGCTTGTTTTTCTATAGAGTGTCCGAGAAGGTGGCTAATTTTTAGTTTTTTTTTTGTTTTTTTTTTTGTTCGTTTTGAAGATCAAAACGTAATACCCTTATAGAAATTTTACTCTGACGAAAGTAAACATCCCAAGTGTTACATGCCAAATAAAAAAAAATTTTTACAGCTCTATACAGCATTCAAAATTATTCCCACAACCAAAATTTCAGCCTCTAAAATCCATGGGGGGGAATTACTGGGGAGTGGAATACCGAAATATTGATAAATAACAGTGAGAAATTAATGAAAACTGAAATAATTTGAGTTCATATCGTGCTTAGGGGCTAACTTTTTCACCATGTACTACCCTCGATATGGGCCACCCAGGAGTTGGGTAGTCACCCAGATCCGCGTATAACACTTTGGGGTGTATTTTTAGCCATCCAAGATACATTGAGAAAAATAGTAAAAGTGAAATAACTCGAGTTCACACCGCTCTTAGGGGCTAATTTTTTCACCACGTACTACCCTCGATATGGGCCACCCAAGGGTAGGGTAGTCGCCCAGATCCGCGTGTAACATCTTAAGGGTGTATTTTTAGCCATCCAAGACACATTGAGAAAAATAGAAAAAGTGAAATAACTCGAGTTCACACCGCACTTAGGGGCTAATTTTTTCACCACGTACCACCCTCGATATGGGCCACCCAGGGGTAGGGTAGTTGCCCAAATCTGCGTTAACACCTCAAGAGTATATTTTGACCATCACTTTTTCTATTTTTTTAGTTGCATTTCAGATGGTTAAAAATACACCGCCGAGGTGTTACACGCGGATCCGGGCGACTACCCTACCCTTGGGTGACCCATATCGAGGGTAGTACATGGTGAAAAAATTAGACACTAAGCACGGTATGAATTCGAGTTATTTCACTTTTTCATTAATTTCGCAATGTTATTCGTCAATTTTTTGATCTTCCACCCCTCATAATTCACCCCCCCCCCCTTAACGGACTTTGGGGGCTGAAATTTTGGTTGTAGAGGTAATTTTGAATGCTCTACACAGCTGTACAAAATTTTTTTTATTTGGCGTGTAACACTTGGGGCACTTCCCTGGCGAGTAAATTTTCGATTTTTGATTTTTTTTCCAAGTCAGAATCTATTTGCGCTTGAAGTTTGGAGCGAAAAATTAAATTTCGAAAAGGATCTCCCTCATTAAGATGAGGAAATCGACCCTAGTTTAAAATCAGACCCAGAATGGTCCAAAATTACACTTTGGATGTAAAACTACTCAAAAAAGTCTTGACCCTCAACTCCTGCTGGTTCCACATTTAGAGGGCTCCAAATGTTGAAAATTCAAAACGCGATACCTGAAGATTGGTTTGATGAAAAATTCTGAAATTTTCACAGATTATGCGTACTATGCAGACGTATGCATGATAATTTTTTCAAAAAAATTTGTTAAAATTTTCCCAATTATTTTTACTTTGAAAATTAAAAAAAAAATTGAAAAAATTGGAAGGAGGGTGACGCGGCTAAATTTTTTTCCAATACTTTCGTAACACCCTTAAGTGTTGGATAAAATTTTTTCGAAGCATGGAAATGCACGCAACATGCTCAAAAAAAATAAAGTTTGAGAAAAAACCGTATATTTCAACTACCGCGCGCGCAACGATAATATTTTCTTCGTAGCGCTCGTGAAGAAACAGTACTGATCGCTCACGGGCTTTATATACCATCTCCCTTATACAATGTCAAAACGACCCAAAAAGTAACCGGGGTCTTTCGAGTTTGCTCAAAATTTTTTTGCGTGATCCTCTCTTCGGTCTTAACCCTTTATGGGGAGGGGGCTGTGGCCTACACAATTTTCGAATAATTGCGATATTTTGTCAAACAGCTCAACATTGAATGCTCATATTCCAAAGTTTGCTTAGACTTAGGTTCAATGAAGATTCAAAATTGAAGTTTAAAATTTTGAAAGCTCAAATTTAAACTTTTAAAATGAATGCTCAACTTTTCACGATGAGCATAAAAGTGGAAAGCTAACTGATGTTCAAAATTAAAACGAATATCAATTTGCTTTCTTGATCCGACTTCCTCATACTCCAAACTGACCATAAAATTACCAAAAATTTGAAAAATGTGGCTAAAGAAGAGTCGGATTGAGAAAGTAAGTTGTTATTCGATCTCAGCGAAGCCGAATTAGCCACAATCGAAATGCTACACGCCATTTCAATAGTTTTTCACTGTTTTGTCACTTTTCAGGTGGCTAGGGTAGCACTCGTAGAACAGACTCAAAAAATAAGTCAATATTTAAACTCAGCGACCTCAAATTAATAACAATTTATATGTTAGTTCTATTTTTCATTTTTTTTTACAAAATTTTGATCATATTGCGGGGGTGGTGGAGGCGTTTAGAGAAGTCGGATCAAAAAATAAGCCGATAATCAAACCCAGCGTTCTTAAATTAGTAGAAATCCATGTGTCACTTTTCTTTTAGTATTTTTTCAAATTTTGACCAAAATTGAGAAACATTGTGCTCTTGAGGGATGTTCCGATTCCATTTCGAAAATTAATTGGTTGAAACTAGCATACAAAATTCTGCTCGTGGTAATTTTTCCAGATTTCTAAATAGTAGCTTTTAACCTTTATGCTCATCATGAAAAGCTCAGCTTTCATTTCAAGAATTTAAATTGGAGCTTTCGAAATTTTGAGCATTAATTTTGAATTTCCTTTGAATTACCAACAAAACAGTGCAAACGGACTTATTCCATTTCTAATCCGCTTTGAAATATGAGCGTTCGAATTTGAGCTGTGACCTTGCAATTTGCAGGTTTCCGAAAAAGCAAAATTTGCCCCCCCCCCCGTAAAGGTATCCTCTAAACTTTTGAGCCTTTTTGCTGGTTAAAATTTCTCTAGGTTTTTGCAAACTCGGATCATTCTTGAAAAATTCCAAACTTAACTTCGATCAGGGTGCGTAATGAATTTTGAGAGAAGAAAATCGCCACTTTTTCACCACTTTTGAGCCATTTTTCAAATTCAAAATTTTTGTACAGTCACTCGAAAACTAAAAATACTGCCCTACTGCAGCCCTCTTCACTCATAAAAAATTTTACACATTAAAGCGAAACTAATCAAGTGATAAAACTGTCTTTTACGGCGAACTGAGTAGGCAATTCTAATAACCCGAATACTACGAGTCGAGTGGAAACATCATCATGGTTGAAGAAAAATCTTTCGATTTTAAGTGAATTAGAAATTAATAAACAACAAATTCTTCGAAGAGTAGTTTTTCTGTTTTTAAGCCTAATTTTATTACTTTTTCATTCTTCATCCAGCTCACCTGTTTCGTGTATGAAATGAAAAAAAAAAAAAGCATTTTTCCTCATCAATAGTACAGGTAATGGGGTACAATGAGGCTAAAAAGTCGTCGCCACCAAAAGGCACATCTTGGGCCTATACTAAATTTATATTACAAATTTCAGTTTTCTATTTGAACTTGGAGAGAAGATATGTAAGAAATAAACTAAAAATATAAGAAAATCCGCCCAAAAACCACATTTTTGGAGCTGTGAATGGGGTACCTAGAGGCAGAAAAGTTGAAACCTTAAAAAGGCATATCTGTGGCCCCGTGCCAAGTTCACATACCAAATTTCAACTTTTTAGCTCAATTTGTAGGGGAGATAGGGGAGGAACAGGCTTTTTTCGAGGTTAAAAATGGAGAAAATCGCCAGAGTGGGAAGTGTAAGTAAACAATGTAAAATAGCAATAAGTATAGCTGTGAAGAATGAGGAGTAATTTTGAATCATATATTGCTTGACTATTTGATTAATGGAAAAAGCATATCCGACATAATCGGTTTCTATTTTGGATCCATCTGTGAAACATTGGATAAACCCTTGATATTCGTCAATTTTTTCTTGGTATAGCCTTCTGATGACATGATTTGGATACTCATTCTTAGAGTAGTTGATCATGATTAGATTAATATCAGGAACTTGAATTAGCCATTGAGGGAAT
>FIZR01011862.1:0-12668 GCA_900060175.1 Ferrisia virgata
AAATAAAAGTTTATAATAATAAAAAAAAAAAAAAAAAAAAGAACCCATAGCGAAATAAAATAGGTAGAAATACATCGCATCGTGTTGTAGGAGAGATCAGAGACATGCACCTTTGTGGTTGGCCAAACACTACGTAGCTAGGGACAAGGGTCCATTATAAATCAAGCAGAATAATACGAAAACGTATAACGACGACGACGTAGACAAGAAAGAAGACACTTTTAGCTACCTGAGGGGGCCCTGACAAGCAGAGACATGATCACACATCTTATCGTCACCGATATTTTACCTACATCTACATCGCATTGGTGTTCGTGTCCTGCAAATAAATCCATCTCCGTTGGTGTGACGGTAACGAAAAACCATACAGAAGAGAAAATAACGTTATTAAGTCCCCAAAACTGTACGCTCGTATCTCGTTATTTTACAATTTTCGCTCGCAATGCGGATCAAATAACGTCGTATTTCAATCGAATTTTCACGATATTCGAGAATTTTTCGCGTTAATTTTACAAAATCTAGGTCAAGTAATTATATCGAAAAAGATGTCCTTTTCAAGCAGCAATATTACAACACGTATCCGTATAGTATCTGATGACTCACCAGAAAAAAAAAAACACAGCAAAAGGAAAAAAGAAAAACATTCGATCATTTTATACGCCAAAGGCGACTGAACTTTTTCATAAAGTTTTTCCTTCTTAATATCGTTATACTATGCACACCATTTCACGACGATAAACTTTCCACTTTCTATTGTTTTACCACAATCGAGTCGATATGCTGGCTGGAAACTTGAATACTCGCAGAGCAGCCAAGATAATGAAAATACCGCATTTGTCGTCGTCCTCGTCCTCGTCCTCATCCTCGTCGGTGTCGGCAGTCGTACAAACAAATGGAATAGTCACACTCTTTAAAATTACACTTCGCACTCGTTTTTACATTCGGCGCTCTTCACTCTTTACGTATAAGTTTTAATGGAATTGAAATCATGGCACGCGAGATTCAGAAAAATTCACGCCAAATGAACGTTGTACTATGTAATGAGAAAATTCTCAAAGGTTAAGCGCATTTTTCGGCACACGTTTTCCGACACAGTGTTAGGGTACTCGTACTTGAAAAATAGCTACTATATACGAGTACATAATACACGACTGCGATACTGGCGAGAGAGGACTTTGATGTACTTACTTAGTAGGGCATGTAATAGCATAGTCGTATTTTTTGATCGTCCACGTACCTTTGCAACGAATAGTAAAGGTGTACCAGACTCGAGTAATGTTACCGAGCATATAAATATAGGTGCCTTTTTCACGTATAAAATACGCAGAAAGAAAATAAATATTACGCTTTCCTCGACGGTTTACGAGATTTTTTTTCTTTTTACAACCAATTTATTATAGGCGAGTATAGTTTAAGTTTTAATTCGTTGAAAAAAAGTTACGAAATTTTTATTACCATCTAGTTTAAGTAGAATACTAATGCACTTGTATGGAAAAAAAAAAGCAACTAATGTAGGTACCTAGCTACCTAGTAAGAGTTTAAAGTACTTGTTCTGTAAAATGGAGTAATTTTTTTACTGTCCAAGTCATCAGTTTTCTCTCTTTTATATATTTTACGATGAAAGCTGTATCATGGAAAATTAGGTCGATGAAAAAATAACTTTATTTTAAAGGACAATTTGAACATTAAATTTGTAAAATTATGTGCTTAAAATTTTTCAGACATTTTATCAGCTTCTTTATCAACTTGAAATTCATTTAATTGCTAAAAGGTCTAGCCCACTTTGTATGATGAATCGGTTTGTATGGTTTAAAACCCTCGAGGAAAAATTTTTAGCTCGTCAAGTAATTCTAACCCCCCCCCCCCATTCCACGAGGGAGCGAAATATTGGTTTTCGTTCAAAATTTCCATTTCTGGAAGTTTTCAACCGGATTTTCTCAAACTTGGAGAGATGTAAGTCACTACCAAGGGCTATCTATGGAAATTTTTTGAAAAATTTTCGGGTGTTTTTTTCAAGGGCAAATGGGCATTCTAACATTTCTAACGGTCATTTTGGTAACTTTTTCCAGAGGAGCAATTATGAAAAATATATATGTTATTTAGCCAGTCTAGGTGCATTTTTTCAGAATCTTTCATACCGGTTGAAGACCTTTAAAAATGCAAAAAAACTCATTTTTATACCATTTTTTCACGTTTAGACGGGTCAATGTTGGTCAAAAAAAATTTTCCTCGAAACGTGTTACTAAATACGTAATTTTACACCCTTCGCCCAATTTTTATCGAAATTCATTTATTTTTAGATGCAAATTGAGTAAGGGGTGTAAAATTACGCATTTCAGGCAATTTTTCTTTCAATGTGCACGAGACAAAAAGGTCGAGGAAATTTTAAGCACAACCGAGTGAAATGAAAGCAAAAGCAAAATTGTAAAGAAATGAAATTTTTGACAAGTCTCAAAAAAATTTTTAGTTTTTTAAACATTGAAACAAAATTTTAAAATGAATAAGAGTTAGATAAAAATAATTTAAATAAAATGAGGTGTTCAAGCTAAGAATTTTTAGGAGATGGTGAGAGAGTGGCCATTTGGGCATTTTAATTTTAGATTTTTTCAACAATTCGAGGGGGTAGTGAAAAAAAGATGCAAAATAACGTCAAATTAACGTAATTAAGGTCGTCAACTTGACCCTTATCCCACCCATCTATCAGGTTTAATACTTCAAAATTTACATTAAAAAAATCATTAATTTTTTTTGGTATCAACGTGTCATAGAAGACCACAAAAGACCAATGAAAAAAAATTTCGGCGACCTTTTTACTTTTCGGGGGTTTTAAAACCAGGTTTAAAACTGGAAAAAATTGAATAAATGTTTTGGATTTTTTTGAGATGAAAAAGGCAAAAAAAAATTCCTTTATTGATCATATTATAAGAAATTATGAGATTTCGTATTTTTACCTCTTCACCTTAAGAAAATTTGAAATACATGATTTTTTCCACGTTGAAATAGGATTTTCAAACCCCTGAAAGGTAAAAAAAATGTCGAAAACTTTTTTTCTGGGTTCATGTGGTCTACTATGAGTATGACACGTTAATGCTAAAAAAATCAAAAAATCAATTTTTTATGTAAATTTTGAAAATTTTAACTAAAGGGGGGCGAAAGGGGTAAGGGTCAAGTTAAAAATCCCTAATTTTACCACGTTCATTTAACGTAATTTTCGCAGCATTTTTTCATTCCCCAATCCCCTTCCAGATTTCGAAAAAATTCAACATCGAAACTCTCTAAGTGACCATTAGGGTGGATCGATTTAAGTAAATTTTGGAAAATGGGACAACGAGTCGCACTTAACATTTGCTAAATGAGCTCAAACTAACGTGGTAAACATTTCTGCTCTCAAAGTTCAAATTTACTCTTCCCAGCAAAAGCTCAAAAAACTAAAATAAGTGTACCAAACTACCAAAACATTTTCAAAAATTCAATTAAAAATAGCTTTAATGCTGTTATTTTTACTCAAAATATTCAACAATGAAAATTTTTCATCACCATCTTTTTTTTTTAGAAGACTAGAAAAACGTTATTTTTCATACTTTTTGAATATTAATTCGGTTAAAATAAATGTAGTACAATCCTATTAATGTTCTAAAGTCGTTTGAAACTGTAAGACCTATCTCAATTAAAATTTTTTCAAAATCGAATTTCTCTCGAATTATTTCAAAATATTTCAAAAAGTATGAAAAACGTTTTTCTGGTTTCCTTCAAAAAGAAGGAGATGAAAAATTATCATTGTTGATTATTTTGGGGGAAAATAATAGTCCTTTTTTTCCAATTTTTGGTATTTTTTTTAGTTTTGAGCTTTTGCTGGGAAGGGTTAATTTGAACTTTAAGAAGTTAAAATGTATACCACGTTAGTTTAAGGTTATTTAGCAACTATTAAGCACTACTCGTCGTAAATTTTACTAAATTTGCAAAAAAATCAATCCATCCACGAGGTCATCGTTGGTTTCTTGATTACACCTTCAAAAGTTTACAAATTTTCCTTAAATTGTAGGAAAAAAATTCGAATTTATTATACTCTTATTTTTTTTCTCAATTTAATTTTGGAGACTAGAATAAAACTGATTCAGGATGAGAGTGATTTTTACGATCTCCAAGCGACCACCGAATGAGACACGATCGACGAGGATATTTTTCTCATTTTAATCTACATAAGTTAAAATAATAAAATAAAATAAAAAATAATCTGCCTATTTACTCGTATCAACTTTGCTATTTATCTCCCACCTTGAACAATTATTCAACTTATTTTATATTTTTATTCGAACACGTACGTCTTACGTATTTCCATATTGCTACATACTATATTTTTCTAACAATTCCCAATCAATTATTAAAACATGCAATAATATCGCTCGCTTCTATACATTTACCCAAGTAGGTACTAAAAGAAGGAAGACCGAGGGTCGACCGAAAAAAAAAAACAACCACCATAACCATATCGTGCTTTGAATAAAAGCACACGTTTGATAAGCCATACCAGGTCAGAATTTAAAAACGCGATGTGATCGCGATTACCATCGGCCCCATACCCTTGACTGTGATATCAGCAGTACACCTATCCTATGGGTACGGTAACTCGGCTGCGCAAAACCACCTCATTAAATTAATTGAAAATTTGTCACGCTAAAAAGAAAAAAATGCAAAAAGAGGAGGATGAGGAGGAGGAGGAGGCGTAAACTACGAAGAAAAAAGGTTTTACAAAGTTCAAGGTGATTACTACATACATTCGAGTGTAATAGTTATTACTTAATTTCACCGTATGCATGCATGCGTATGTAGATGTACGTGTAGACCGGACGCGGGCTGACGAGGGGTAAATGAGAGGACGCGAACGAAGGCGAATAATAGATGTATGTAAATTAAGCCGATATATATATATATATATGTATACATATATATAAAAGCACAAGTACACTGTACTGTGTACTCGCTATCTCGTTCGCTTCCTAAACAATAGAAAATACCAGAACGTCAATAACCACTGGTTTTAATTACTTACCGAGTAATTAATAAAATGCTGCATGTTTAAAATACTATACAACGAGCAAATATGCGATCATATCGAGCTAGCTATACAGAATTGAGAAATCTTTAATATACACATACACAGCACAGTCACTGTTGGAAGATTCGCGTTGACTAAAAATATATTGTAAGTATATATCCAAGAGACAGACAAGAGGTACGTACACACGGACTCGAACTATCTTCAATACAAACAACACTCGATTGTCGACAGTCGACACACTGGAACACTACACGAGTTTCTTTCTAAACAATCACCAATCGACAAGAATAATATGAAGCAAACAAAAAAAAAAAAAAACAACCCCCTACAAGGCGTTCGAAACTTTACAAATGGCTCACAATAAGTATAAAACTGGCCAATGTGACAGCGTTGACGATGGTCGGTACATCGATGAAAACTGATTTGATTTTTTTTTTCCTCAACTATTCCAATCCTGAGAATTGACGAGAGAGATAGAAACGTTGCCAAATGTGTCTCAAAAAAATGAGAAAAATAAACGAAATACGTATCTCCGTTTCCGAAAGGTGAACGCCCTATATAGTTTGGTAATTTATTCTTAAAATGTATATAAATTTTCCGCATTGAGCATGAACAAGGTAAGCAGCAAGGAAAACCATTTAAATCATTTTCGAGTTGGTAGGTACGTCGGAGAGTCGGCAGTTGGGTCGCAAAATGCATCAGATTTAACGAAAACGTGTACGAGAACGAGAGAGGGTCGAGAAACGAAATCTTGAGATGATTGAGCTGTCAAGATTTGTAAAATGAATTAAACGAGTTCGCCGTTTGAATTTTCAATAAGCCAGCATTTCCTTCTACGATTAAAAATGTAAGTCTATAAGAGTATACCTGGGTATGCTTTTTTCTCCGCTTGAAATATTATTACGTGTATTTTATGTTTTGAAAAATTTAACGAATATTTATAAAGTTATAAGCACGAAATTTTTCAAATACAAGGGATCATCGAAGTTGAAAAAAATATCCCACACGGATGACGTGTTTAATTTTTGTAAAATACTGAAAATTATTTTAAAATGCAAAATTTACTTCTGTTCTAGAAGACTTGAACATGGCGTAAAAAAAAATTTCCTACAAGAAACGTCCTGATTGAAAATTAATTTAGTCCTACAGCAAGTGTAATACAAGGTCGTGGAAGTTAATAGTATTCCGTAACTAGTCAATTAATAAACTAATTCTCGACACATAGCTACGTAAGTCAAGTATTGTTCTCGTATCAATGAATAAGTTATATTTTTTCGCTTCGTCATCATCTCAGTCGCCATTTGATTAGCTGATTGACTCTTTATTGAACTGCTGTGACATGCTGGTGGTACGATGAGCATAACCCCCCCCCCCACCCTTCTATCCCTTCTATCCACCCTTTCTCTTTGAACGAATTACTTGAAAATACATATATTAAAAAGTGCCTCGACCTCAAGCTATCGAGTAAAAAACGATATAATTCGTTTATAGAAATACAAAATCAGTCTCCAGGTCACTGAAGACAAGAAGGAGCATTTTTTAGTATTATTCTTTTTTAGGCTTTTTTCCCTTCGGAGACTAAAATCATTTACTTGGCTCGATATCGACAAAAATCCGGTTAATTTGGACAATACGTCTAAAATAGTGAAGGATTAAATATATATGAATGGGAATGAAACTGCATCAAAATTCAGTCGTATCTGAAATTTTGGGAGGGCGTGGATATTGGTAAAAATGACAAAAATTGAACATTTTTGAATCAATAAATAGAAAATCAAAAGTTGCATAACATATCAAAAAATTAGCCTCTTACATCAATCATTGTTTATCCCGTAACCACCCCTCAAATTCAGCTATGAAACTGAAATTTGACTTGTACATTTGGTACATTACCTTACATGTGCCTTTTGAAGATTTAGACCTTTCAGCCCCGTTGCGTCTGCTTACAGCTGCAATGAAGTAAGTTTTTGATCAAGTTGGGTTTGGTTTTTTTGCAGTTTTTCGAATTTCTCCCACCCATATCTGTCCTTCAAATTGAGAGATAAAGTTGAAATTCGGTATGTAGATTTATTGTTGTAATCCTAAATATATTTCGTGAGGGGGGGGTTGATTTTTTAGTCCCACTCTATCCCCCTCCCTTCACCTCAGTTGTAGCTATGAAAAAAGTGGGTTTTAAATTACGTTATGTTCGGTTTTTGCAGTTTTTCGAGTTTCTCCGACGTATATCCCTCTCCCCCAACTAAACTAAAAGATTGAAATATGGCATGCATCGTGTAGATTTAATTAAGACCCCCAGATGCATATTTTGGGTGGATTCACATATTATATTGTCAATGCAAAACCAGGCTATTTCGGTCTATCGACCTACGTCGGATGAGGGGAGGGGGATATCAACAAAATCAGAGTTTTTCCCTTCTTTACTTTGAAAATAGTCTTTTTCACTTCTATCTTCCCTCCAAATTGAGCCGGAGAGTTGAAATTTGCTATGTAGATTTATTAGTTCTCCTGGATGTGCCTTTTGGGGGTTTCGACTTTTCATCTCATATTGCACCTCCTTACAGCCCCAAAAATGTGGTTTTTGTGCGATTTTTCTTATTTTTTGAATTTGTTCCTCGCATATCTTCTTCCCAAATTGAGCGAGGAAGTTGAAATGGGGGGGGGGGGCAGATTTTGTAAAGTATGGGGTCCAAGATCTGGAACCCTCTCCCCCAGAAAGATGAGAATTTTTCGTGTTAAAAATGTGAAGATGGCAACTTGTGTCTAGAAATACCGATAGGAAGTGTTGGAAACATGGAAATGCATAGAAACAAGTTGTCAACCTCTTATTTCTAACACGAAAAATTCTCATTTTGCAAAGGGTATTGGTGGGTGGGTGGGGGGGGGTAGAAAGGTCAGAATCAATCGAACACGTATCTATCTGTACCTGTGTAAATGATCAAAAAAAAAACATCACAGAGGGAACGGACAACTCGCGTATTCTGTTTAGTTTACGAAAATCAGGCCCAAAAAGCAACGCATTGCGATGCTATTTTTTCAATATGTTAAGCTTGATTTTTGCAGTTTTTTTAATTTTCTTTACGTATACTCGTCTTCTTTTCCAAATGAAGCTAGAGGGTCTAGATATGGCATGTAAATTTAACAAAAGTCCTAGATGCACCTTTCGTTGGGATTTGATACTGCTTCTCAAATTCTGTAAGGGAGCTGACATTTAACATGAAGATTAACTCGGAGAAGGGTCGTTGATCTGTTCTTTGAGACTTCAAAATTAATCACTCTAAAATCAAACTACACGCCTACAACGCCTGAGCTGAAAACAAACCTCCCCTCCCCCCATCTGCCACATCCTTTCCAATCAAATTACCCATTCTGGTTGATTATCTAATCCACCAAAGGCTTAATGGCTCATGGTAAAGGGTTCACAAGGGTGGAAAATTTTCATAACTTAGTCTCAAGATTTGAATGTATATTTAGCGAAATAATCAACGGGGAGGGGAGTAGATTTACTCCCCTCCCCTGCTGACTCGATTTACTTGTAAAATACTTATATTTGATGTCAACTTTTCTTCTCTGAACTGCTAAAGATATGCCTTTTAGTTGTTAAAAAATTCATTTTTTTCAATATTTCGCCTTGGCTTTGCTCGGGTATAAAAGTATGGACTATGGACTCTCCCCCCCCCCCTTAAATAATTTCTAATTAGACTATTCCGCAAATCAACTTGAATACTCGACTCGATTATTTTACAATGGAAGAGAGAATTCTCAGAGCAGCTTTTACGACGTGAATACTTTTAAATTGAAATATTTTTTCGTCCTAAAGAAAAACTATATAAACGCTGAAGAACTAGGATTTGCAAAACATTCGCAGTACAAAATCCTTTTTTTTTTCTCTCGAGTCTATCGACCTACACTTTTCAAGTCGATTAAAATCAACCTAGGTACAATAAGCAAATTATGAACATACCGGCGGAACATAGATAAGCGGTCCGATATTACACTCTGTGGCATTATTATCGCATCTGAAACTCTTCCTATTGGTTTGTTTTTCGCTAACACTGACATAATCTCCGGGTCCAATTTTACGATACACCGTGGCTTCGGATAGAGACGACGTCGAACTGGCAGCCGATAAGATTTCCCTACTTTGAGCTCGTTTCAGCGAAAACGAATCCACATACAGATCAGACGTAGAGCTGGAATGCACTGTCTGAGTCAATAAATTACTGTGTATCGGCGGCATCGGCAACAACTTCGGCATTTCCGGGCATTTGGAAATCGGTACGACGTTGGTGTTGGTGGCGCTGGCAACCAGCGAGTTCATAGGCATCATAGGTCTCCTTGGAAATCCTCTGTTGACTCCTCTACTGGCTGAGAAACTGGCCGCTCTGCGGATAGCAATATTGTAAGATGGAGGCGGCAGTCGTCTTTGTTGCATTTGCAGCGGAGGCGGTAAAGCTGGTAACGGTCTGCGATGGTAATGGGCACAAGGCTGCTCGGCTTCGGCGAAACTGGTCGATCTTTTGATGGCTGGCGGATAAGACGGTGTTCGATTGCAATTGGCAATCGAACGAGGAGACGGTCTGTAGTCGCGAAAATTTTCCGCGCACGAATGTCTTCGTTGGATAATGCGTACTTGGTGCGGTTCGTTTTTGAAAGTTACCACTTTGACGGGTTTCCTCGTCTCGTATATGTTCTGTACCCGGCCGGTGCGTTCGATCAGAGATGATCGAGCTATACTCGGCTTCGGTTTGGGTAAAAATCCGTACATATCTTCGCCTTCGCTTTCATTGCCGCCAGATTCGGATAACATGTCTTTGGTGGCGGATTTTTTACCGCAGATTGGTTTACCGTGGCATAACATTTTTTTTTTTTTTTTTGATTGTAGATACACACGAGGGTCAATGCACGATAAGAGAAATACGAACCCGGATCGCGGGGTGCTCGAAAAAAGTATATAAATGAAAATAAATTGTTCGTTTATAATACGATAATGATAAAACACATTGTACACGAATATGTAGATAAGAAGAAAGTTATTATATAATGTAAATAGAAATATCACTACGATCGAAACAAATACGACAATACGATCACACTGCTAACAACTTGGTAGTGTAATAGATGATATTCCATCGATATGGACGACATCATCATCATCATCATCATCCCGAGGAAAGAACTTATCGATCGCGAGTACAGATGCAAACTGAAACATGTTGCTTTCGAATCTTTCTTTCGTTGATAATATTTGACCGAAAAATCTGTGATCGCCGCAAAAAAGGGGAAGGGAGATTAAAAACATATTCCCGTCTGCAGCAGGATATACTTTATAATCGAACCTGAACCAAGGCACAAGACGAGTAGAGGTACCCTTCAAGGAGCATCTGTGGCAGATGTCCGAAAAAAAAAAGCAGCGCCAGGTGTAACGTGTGGTGTGCACCGAGCTTCCAAAACATAGACACACGTGCCTGAACACCGGTTCTTCTATCTGCGTCTCTCTCACTCGCTCTCTATCGCTAGCTAGCTAGGTAGGTCTAGGTATATAGAGGAAAAAAAAAATCATTATTACATCTTTTTCCAATACATGCAGCTATCTTTTTCCATATCGTATACCGGTGTAGGGCGCATAGATGGTAGGTACGTAGGTAGGTAGGTATTAGGTACTTGGGTCGTACTCCTCTCGAAGGCGACCAGAATGGCAGCATCCCGACAAACACGACCACCATCTGTTGCTTCCACATCTTTTAATTTTTTCCACTCTATTCAGAGGTAGACTACATCATACACGATAGGCCGTGTGCCTGTTCATCGTTCTCGGTCGCGCCACGTCGAACCCCGCCGCACCGTGCCTCACGCCGGTGACAGCTACCTAGTCATTATACCCTCGCTTACAGAATACATCATCCGTAAGATTTAAGACCGCGTATTATACTCTTTATGCCAACCCACGCGATCTTATACCTTGTATCTATGGTCCTCCCGAGGTATACAACAACAATCCTCCAGCAGCCAGCCGATTGCTTCCTTTTGTAGTAGGTTTAACTAAGCATGTGTAGCAGCATTTCAGCCTTAAAGCCGAGCCACCAAGAGTACGTATACCAAATCGATTTTATGTATCATTTTTGGTCTGCTTTTGACGCGTTTTACAGCGTCGACTCTTCAAAGTGTCGCATCAATCACAAAATAGTACACAGGAGGAGGTGAACCCTGAGGACAGCCATCCTATACCTATATGCTACACGTGTAATACACTTTTCGGTACTAATTCATAGAAAGCATCATTAAAACTGAAGATATGACCCACCCATACAGGGGCTTCAACACTTTGGGAAAAGGGCTCCGTGTCACCTAAAAAAAATGTAAGGTGGCTTACTACAATCATAAGATTGCGACACTTTTTCCTAAGTAATCAGCATTGAGGGCAGTACAGCTAAAAAGTCAAAAACCATAAAAAGTAAATATAGGGTCCTCACTGACCGTACATACCTAATTTCAACTTCCTAGTCCAATTTGGAGGGAAGTTACACGAGGAACAAACATTAGAAATTAGAAAAAATGACCAAAAAACCAAAAATTCAGGACTATGGGGAGGGGGGGGCAAGGGGGCTGAAAAGTCGAGCCCCTCAAAGGCCATAGCTAGAGTACCTACTGAATGTATACATAAAATTTCAAGCTCTTAACGCAATTTGGAGTGGAGTTATGCGAAGAATAAAATCAAAAAATACGAAAAAAATATCAAAAAACCACTTTTTTTGGGTTTCTGAGAATGTGAAACTATCACGATTTTGCATCACCTGAAATACCCAAAACCATTGCTTGCATAAATTCGTTTATATCAAACATATTCGTAGCTATGTAGCGATAATTACAACTTCTTCATAAATTTGGCATATTCAAACTCTACAAAGTAGGGGGAAAACCGTACCGAAACTTCTACTACATACATACATATGTAAGTCAGTTAATTTCTCGTTGTATTTTTATCATACTTACTGTACCTGGGCACATACCTTACGTATACAACTGCTACGTGTACTTTAAAGGCACATTTAAGGCTTCAACCCTATTTCCGACCAACTTGGAATTTTTTCATTTCAAGCTTTAAATTCCCTACTCGACAGCCCGGATCTTGCATCCGGCGATTTTTCAATCCTAAAATGTAAAGAGCCCTTTTTCAGGGATAAAGAGGAGGAAACCTCCCATATCCCCCATATCTCGCTTTTTAATTGACTCAGGAGGCTGGTTTCTGGATATGTTATGCAACATTGGATTCTCTATCAATTGGTCCAAAAAGGGGCTATTTTCGGTTTTTTAGCCCCTCAGCACCCTCTCCCCCAAAATGGGACAAAACTGAATTTTTACCCAAGGTCATTCCCACTCATATATGTCTAACCCGCTGCCAAACTGAGCCGATTGACCGAATTGGAGTGATTTTGGTCACTATCAAGCAGAGTAACTAATTTTAATTTTCGGGGGAAAAAAGTAAATAAAAAAAATAAAAACAAATATCTGACATGGCCAAAAGTTGTTTAATAGCCTTTTAGTACACCAAAACGGATTTTGTTGGTACCCCCCCCCCCGCCCCGTCTGCTGTTGGTCGATAAACTGTAAT
>FIZR01011865.1:0-13211 GCA_900060175.1 Ferrisia virgata
TTTTTTTTTTTGTAAAGATAACACCGTGAGTTTTTGATTTCGAGAATGATAGGCCATTAGAGTTTGCCCATTGCTCAATTCGATCAACAGTATCTTGAATTATCTGTTTAACAAGTTTGAGATTTTTAGCGCTAATAGAAATATTTATATCATCTGCAAATATTCTAAGAGAAACTGGACGTGAAACTACATTTCTTATGCTATTTATCAGTAGCATAAAAAGTATGATGCTAAGTACTGATCCTTGTGGTACTTCATTTTCAATTTCTTGATCTTAGATTTCCAAAATTTTCACGCAACATCGATGGATGTCCTTAAAAAAAATTTTACGAACAAAAAAATCCCCTCCCCCTTGCCCAAAATATCGGAAAAACTTTTTTTTTGGAAAAAAATCCTCTATTCATTTGTATCTGAGGAAAAATTATGATTTTGATCTTAACGTTTAGAGGAATGAAGGGTCTATCAACATGAATTTTTGCAAAAATTGCCCTCTCAAAGGGGGAGTGGGGAGACATTGACAAAAGAAAACTTTGAATTACAGCAGCTGCGAAACCTAGGGGGTTAAATAAATTTTTTTTTGCTAAATTATGTGTTTTTATGGCTATAAATGTTTTCAATTTTTTTTTGAGATTTGGGCCATTTTCAAAAACTCAAAAAATGCTCGAAAATGCGTTTTACTCGGAAATAATGGCTAATACGCCAAAAAGTAATATAAATAAAGTTGTTCAGCGTGAAATTTCATATCAAATTTTGTCATTAAAATTTTAGCCAAGGAACATATACTTACAGAATTATGGGCATGAGCGCATGAGGGAAGGGAGGGTAAAGGGTCAAAATTTGAACGAGAAATAAATGCCGGATTCGTATTTAGCGTGCCCGAATTAGTCGAAAAACACTCCTCTCCTAATTTTTTGACCCACTTTCAAAATGGGAAAAAATTGCAATTTTGTTCAAAAAATTCAATTTTAAGTAGGGCGGCAACTTCCATATTAATACAAAACAACAATAAAGTGAGTCAAAAGATTAGGAAAGGAATGTTTTTAGACTGATTCAGACACGCTGAATACGAATTTGGTATTTATTTTTCGATCAAACGTCTCGTTTGCATTTTGACCCTTTACCCTCCCCCCCCCATGTGCCCTTGCCCGCAATTTTGTAATTATATTCAATAGCCATGATTTCAATAACGAAATCTGATATGAAATTTTAAGCTGAACAACTTTACTTCTATTCATTTTTAGCGTATTAGCCATTATTTCTGAGAAATACGAGTTTTTGAACATTTTTTGAGTTTTTGAGGATGGCTCAAATCTCAAAAAAAATTATAGGTATCAAAACCTGTATACTGGCGAAAAAAATTTTATGTACCTCTTCTAGGGTCACCAGCTGCAGCAATTCAAAGTTTTCTTTTGTCGATGCTCCCCCCCCCCCCCGGAATGAAAAATTTTGTAAAAATTCATATTGATAAACCCATCATCTGTCTACAAATTAAAATTAAGATCATAATTTTTTCTCAAATACGTGTGATTAGAGACTTAATTGGTTTCTTTTATTTTGATAAATTGATTCTTAATTTGATTACGTACTCGCCTTTCGTTACCCCCCCCCCCACCACAACCACCACCACCTGCACTTTAAAATCAATTCAAAATATTTATACAAAATAAAAAAATACGATTTTAAAACGGAGGAGGAGGGAGGGAGAAAGGTAACGTATCCCTAATTCTCCTTTACCATCCTTATGAATATCATATCAAAAAAACATAAACCCCAAAAAAATCCTGCAGGTATCTAAATATTGAAAAAACAAAAACCGAACACGCTTCGACCGGGATATAACTTTCCATCAATTCGTGACGTTTTAAAAGGTCTGCCTCCTTTACCCCGCCCCCTCCTCCCACCCCGTTACCAAGTTGGCTTTGGGTACTGCTCATTCGGCACACTATAACGAATATTTCTCTCTGTCAGAAACGACGAAACGAAATTTTTGCAAAACAAAAAAAATAAAATGAAAATCTCGTATTTTACGTCCCGTTGTTTCCTGCCATCCTGCCTCGTCTGCCCCCTCTCTTCCCATCTATCCATCATTGTTACCATTACCACCATTACACGGCGTATTCTTCGCAACAATGAGCACGCGGTGGCGGCTCAAATGCTATAAATCGTACTAATAAATTTACCTCTCCCGATTGCCAGTCTTTTACCATCCCTTCGTCGGTTCTGTTGTTTTTTTTCTCTCGAATGGGTTGCATTCGGATTTCCGATATTTGCCTAGTACATGAAGGTAAGAGAGGGACGAGGTGTCGTCGAATTGTACATTCGGTATTTTTTTACAACATTTATGTGGTACGTGAACATTGTGCAATGTACACAAAGGCGGAAATAATGGTAGAATCGAGCTAATTAAGTAATTTACAAATTATCAATTTTAACACGTATAATGTACTATTCCTTTGTTTCGTTTCCATATTCTTCCATCCGATTCGATGGATAATTTATTACGTAAAACGTTTCGTATTTCTTTCACTTCGTTCCATTTTGTTTCATTCGGTTCGAAAATGTTTTGATTTTTTTCTCCTTTTTTTTCTTTCTTTTTTTTTTGCGGTGCAGAAAAGGAAATGGGAGGATTGAATGACTGTTTCTGATAATTGTTGGATATTTACGATGATATTATAAACTTGTCACGTGACACTATTGAGCAAATTCCAGCTCACTGGCTAGGAACATTTCACCAACGACAGCAAAATAAAAAAAGAAAAAAAACATCGCTTTGCGATGCTTCGTCAGCCTGATTTTCGTAACATATCGCAATCGTGAAGATTGAAAAAAAACATCGCCCAGCGTTGTTGAGGGTAGGAAGGGCTCAATGGGGCTAAAAAGTCAAAACCCCGAAAAAGCACATCTAGGATCCCTACTGAATGTACGTACCTAATTTTAGGTTGCTAGCTCAGTTTTGAGGGGAGTTATGCGAGGAACAAGCTCAAAAAACTCAAGAAATGAGACTATTTTCAAGGGAAGTACCTCAAGTGTTACTCGCTAAATGAAAAAACTTTTTTACAGCTGTGTAGAGCTTTCAAAATTACCCCCACAACCAAAATTTCAGCCCCTAAGATCCATGGGGGGATGAGGGGTGGAATATCGAAAAATTGACGAATAACATTGCGAAATTACTGAAAAAATGAAATAGCTCGAGTTCATACCACGCTTAGGGGCTAATTTGTTCATCACGTACTACCCTCGATGCAAGCCACCCAGAAGTGGGGGTAGTCGTCCGGATCCGCGTGTAACACCTCTCAAGTGTATTTTTGACCATCACATTTTCTCTCCTCCCCCAATGGATCTTAGGGTCTGAAATTTTTGTTGTGGGGGTAATTTTGAATGCTCTACACAGCTGTAAAAAAGTTTTTTCATTTGGCCTGCAATACTTGGAGTACTTTCCTTGTTAGTACTATTTGCAGGCAAAGAGTAAGCGTCAAAAGAATGTTGGTTCTGATACTTTTTTACATTGTTGGTATAAATTTAACTCTTATATTCACTGTTTCTCAACAAACAATTTTCATCACACTTCCTTAGCATTTCAGTTTGAAATCATAAAATCAACCAGGATCAAAGTCGACTAATTTTCTTCAACATTTTGACTCAAAATCATGAAATCAATCCGGAGTCAAGGTCAGCTGTTTATCGGTCAACTTAAAAAGTCTTTAATTTTCCTCAACATTTCAAATTAAAATCTTAAAATCAATGCAGGATCGAAGTCAACTGTTAACGGGTCAACTAACGACGACATCTCAACTCAAAATCATTAAATCAATCCAAGACCATGGTCAACCATGGACAAGTCAAGATGAAACATCCTTGATTATGATAGGAATAAATCTACCGGCGTCCAGGTTATCTAACATTACTCGACATTTTAACTTGAAATTTTGAAACCAGTTCAGGATGAAAGTCAACTGTTGATGGGACAACTGATGACATTTCAACTCAAAATCATAAAATCAATCCGAGGTCAAGGTCAACTATTGACGGGACAACGTTCTTTAATTTTCTTTAGCATTTCAACCAGAAATCATGAAATCAATCCTGAGTCAAGGTCAACTGTTTATGGGCCAGCTTTGAACATCTTCAATTTTCCTCAACATTTCAACTTGAAATCATAAAATCAACCAAGGTCGAGGTCAACTAATTTTTCTCGACTTTTTATCTTGAAATTTTAAGACCAGTTCAGGGTAAAGGTCAACAATTGACGGATGAACTGAAGACATTTCAAATCAAAATCATAAAATCTACCAGGGTCCAGCTTAACTAACTTTTCTCGACATTTTAACTTGAAATTTTGAAACCAATTCAGGATGAAGGTCAGCTGTCGATGGGACAACTGATGACATTTCACCTCAAAAATCATAAAATAAATCCGAGGTCAAGGTCAACCATTGACGGGTCAACTTTCTTTAATTTTCTTTATCATTTCAACCAGAAATCATAAAATCAATCCGGAGTCAAGGTCAACTGTTTATGGGCCAGCTTTGAACATTTTCAATTTTCCTCAACATTTCAACTTGAAATCATAAAATCAACCAAGGTCGAGGTCAACTAATTTTTCTCGACTTTTTATCTTGAAATTTTAAAATTACTTCAGGGTGAAGGTCAACAATTGACGGATCAACTTTCTGCAATTTTCTTTAACATTTCAACTTGAAACCATGAAATCAATCTTCCATAAAAGAAGTCCATTGATGTCATTCCATGTCATCAAAATCTGTCCACTTATGTCATTCAATAATGACGCTCAACTGTTGACGATTTTTCCGGAATGCGCTATTAAACATATTTCGATGTTAACATCGATTTAAGGTTACAGTACACTGTTTTAACGAGTCAACTTCAAACATCTTTAATTTTCCTCAACATTTCAACTTGAAATCATAAAATCAATCCTTTGCAAAATGAGTCCACTAATGTCATTCAGGGTCATAAAAACCTATTCACTGGTGTCAGTCTAATGATGACGTCACACTGTAGATAGTCCACTAATGACATCTCTAATTTTCTTCAACATTTCAACTTGAAATCATAAAATCATTCCTTCATAAAATGAGTCCACTAATATCATTCAGAGTCATAAAAGCCTATCCACTGGTGTCAGTGCAATGATGACGTCACACTGTAGATAGTCCACTAATAACATCTCCAATTTTCTTCAACATTTCAACTTGAAATCATAAAATCATTCCTTCACAAAATGAGTCCACTAATATCATTCAGAGTCATAAAAGCCTATCCACTGGTGTCAGTCCAATGATGACGTCACACTGTAGACAGTCCACTAATAACATCTCCAATTTTCTTCAACAGTTCAACTTGAAATCATAAAATCACTACTTCATAAAATGAGTCCACTAATGTTATTCAGGGTCATAAAAACCTATCCACTGGTGTCAGTCTAATGATGACGTCATACTGTAGACAGTCCACTAATAATATCTCCAATTTTCTTCAACGTTTCAACTTGAAATCATAAAATCAATCCTTCATAAAATAAGTCCACTTATGTCGCATTTCTAATTTCTCTCAACATTTCAACTTGAAGTCATAAAATCAATCTTTTATAAAACACTTGGAACTCTTGGCACGCAAAGAGTAAACATCAAAAGAATGTAAGTTTTGATATTTTAAATGTTACTGGTAAAATATTTTTTTATTTAATACTTGTTACTTGGTAATTTTCTTCACCATTTCAACTTAAAATCATAAAATCAACCCGAGTAAAGGTCAAATAATTTTTCTCAACATTTCGATTTGAAATCTTAAAATTAATTCAGGACCAAGCTCAATTGTTGACGAGACAATTGATGACGACATTTCAACTCAAAATCATAAAATCAATTCGAGGGCAAGGTCAACTATTGCCAGGTTAGCTTTCTTACATCTCTAATTTTTCTTAACATTTCAACTTAAAATCATAAAATCAATCCTTCATAAAATTAGTTCACTAATTTCATTCCAAGCCATTAAAAATCTGTTCACTGATGTCAGTTCAATGATGACGTCACACTGTTGACGGTCCACTAAGGTCATTTAATGATGACGGTCAACTGTTGACAATTTTTCCAGAATGCGTTATTAAACATCTTTCGACGTTAAAATCTGACCAAAAAACCACATTTCCGGGGCTGTAAGGTGGTGCAATGAAGCTGAAATGTTGAGACCTCGAAAAGGCACATCTAGGGTTCTCCAGCTGCGTAACTCAATTTGGAGGAGATTTATGCGAAAAGCAACCCTCAAAAAATTCACAGAATGAGAAAACCCGATCAAAAAACCACATTTTTGGAGCTGTGAGGGAGTGCAATGGGGCTGAAAAGTCGGCACCCCCGATAGGCACATCTAAGGCCTCTGCTGAATGCACATATAAAATTTCATTTTCCAAAGTCAAAAAGGGGAAACCCCCATATCTTCTCTCCTAATTAACTTAGGAGGGTGATTTTTTGATATGTTATACAACTGTTGGTTCTTTATCAATTGGCCCAAAAGAGGTAATTTATGCGTTTTTGGCCCCTCGGTATCCTCTCCCCCAAAATGGGACAAAACTTAATTTTGACTCGAGGTCATCCCCACTCAGATATATCTAATCCGCCACCAAACTGAGTCACTTTGATCGATATCGAGTGGAGTAAATGATTTTTACGTTCGGGGGGAGGGGAGAATAATAAATTAAAAATAAAAATAAATTGCTGATATGGCCAACAATTGTCTTAATGGTCTGCTAGGACCCCAAAATGGATTTTGTTGCGATTCCTCTTCCCCCTTGACTGCCTTTGGCCGATAGACTATAATAGCCTGGGTTTCGTTGACAATATGACATAGAAAATCAGGCTAAAAACATTCTTAATTATTGATTCGTGTTTTATTTCATTTTTTTTTTTTGTGAAATTTACCCCGATAAAAAATGAAACGTGATTTTTATTTTTATTCTTATTTTTTTGGCAATAATAAATGAAAAAAAAAAAAAAAATCGTAAATTCATCTTCTCAATGTCAATGAGAATTTACCATCATCCGACATCGACACCCTGCTCACTTTTACCTATCTATTTAATTATATTGTTATTCTTGCAAAAGCATAAATCCGCGTCTGTGTGACGGAGAAGGGAGAATCATTCCGTATACCATACCGAACCGAAAAGGCTCGACAATAGAAACACAGCTGCGATAAAGCGAGAAAATCGCAGGGTACGGGGGCGGCGGGTAGGCTATATTAATGAATTTGTTGTACGTGCGAGTGAGTGAGTGAGTGAGCGAGCGAGTTGGAAGAAATACCACGCGGTCGTGTCGATACGACGGAGAAAGAAGAGCCGGGTGGGAAATTACAGCAATAGGAATTTATAGCTCGGTAAACAGGCTTTTAGAGTGTGATGGGGGTGGCATTGGAAGCAAAGCGAAGGGATCAGATTGGCGCGTGATCTTAGTTAATAGTGTACCATGCGATAGACGGCGAAGAAAGGGGGCACCGACGGAGTGGTATGGGACGAAATTGAGAGAATTAATATTCGCCGAACTGTGTGCGGCAGGCAGCTAGCAAGGCTGCGTTGGCCGGCCGGGCAGGAGGAGGCATGGATAAAATGCTACAAATTTTATGACTCGAATCACGAGAACTTGGCTTCGAATTTTGAAAACCGAATAGCACTGGCGAGGATGACAATTTGCTGTGCAAGTGCAGACGGGTGGATTAAGGTTGGACGCGTAACACGCGATAATTTAGCCGACGATGTTACGCGAATTGATATTTGTGCCGGGAAGAAGGTGGCAGCGAGGGAGGGCGAGGTGGTTTTCTAGATAGATGTTTTTTGCGGCGCACCGCAGCGCCACCAGTGTGTATGTGTGTGTGGTTAATTTTAATAGAAATTGGTTAAAATGAGGGTTGTGAAAATTACATTTTCGTTATTCTCGTGAGGATTTTATACGAAATTCATGTTTTTGAAGGTTTTTTTTTTTTTTTTAAATAGGTAGCTGCGTTACGTTTGTGGTTCGTGTTGGGTATTGTTTTATTATTGCCGTGGTTTCTTGCGACGATTTGGTTGGTAGATAATTGCAAAATATGAATTGATAATTGCTTAGTTTCGGGAGCGAAGGGAGAATCGCAATGGGTTACTTTTTGAACCTAATTTCATTCGTGGAATAAACACAAAAGAGCATTCTGCGATGTGTTTTCTTGATAGGTGGTTGGGGGTGCGGGTAAATGTGGGACTGAATACCTGAAACGCCCAAAAGGCACGTTGAGGACCCCTACCAATTTTACAAATCGATTTTCAAACCACTATCTCAATGGGGATGGGGGGGCGAATATATGAAGGGAAAACTTGAAGAATTGGAAAAATCACCCAAAAAACTACTTTTTTGAAGCTGAGAGGAAGTGCAATGGGATTGTAAAGTCAACACCTCAAAAAGAATATTCAGTTTTGGAACTAAATCTATGTGCCAAATTTCAATCTCGTAGCTCAATTTGGAGGGGAGATATGTGGAAAATGATCTTTTTCAAGGTCAAAAAAAAAAGAAACTCCTCTTCTAATTGACCTGGGAAGCTGATTTTTAAACATGTTATACAACTTTAAATTCTCTATCGATTGGCTCAAAAGCAATCAATTTTTTGAAATTTTTCCCCTCAGCATCCCTTTTCCAAAATTGGGGCATGACTGGATTTTGACCCAAGGTCATCCCCACTCTTATACACCCAGTCCGCCGTCAAACTGAACGTATAGGCCGAATTTGAACGACTTTGATTTGCATCGAGCTGAATAAATGATTTTAGTGTGTGGAGGGAGGGGAGATGAATAAAAATGAATATTTGTGATGTCAAAAATGGTCTTAATTGGTGTTCTAGACGCACTAGTGTGGTAAAAACTCAAGGATATACCAGTGGTAAAACTTTAAGGGTGGGAATCCTATTGTGGAGATAAGTCCTGCCACTGGTTACCCGTTGTCCATCATTAGTTACCTCTAGTTCAGTATTGATTACCATTGGTACAGATGTTATGTGGTTCACCATTTATAGTGGTTCGCAATTGGTCAACAGTGGTACTTTTTTTGCATACACTCTCATCATTTCTTCTTTAAGCTAATACATACATCATAGAGTCCCTTCAAATGAATAAGTATGCAACTGCATTAACATCTGTTTCATTTGGGTTGCCGAATCGTGATTTGAATGCGTTTCATACTTGAGGAACACACAGTATTATTGAAAGATTCAAGAAACGTCAAAAATTGAGAATTTATTCTGCATGAAAAAAAAAACTGTTGAAGTGATTTAACACAATACTTCATAGAAAAATGTAGATCGTGTAATCAAATGTTGAAACTACTGCAACAATTTGGTATTTATGTAGGTGTTGAAAATTAGTTATTACAATAGATATATTAAGGCACCAGATTTTGTTCAGATAATTAAAGTGGACTTATTCTGGGTCAAAGCCACTCAAATGTGGTTTTAGATCTTAATTTTGCTCAAAAATTAGTTTCGAATTCCTCTCATCATTTCATTCCTAACCATTTATTAGGTGGAGATAGTCCTTGTAACATTCCCATTATCAGGAACTACTCAAACCTAACCTTAGGTCTTTCAATCATGCTGAACTTTTTTTTGACTGTTCCTCTGAGTGGTTTAGTGAAATAAAACTCTGCCTTTTTGGCCTTGATCGCTGGGTGAAGGGGAAACAAGAAGAGATAATTTTCTTACAACTGACATTTTGCTCCAAACACCTAAACTTGGATGCCAAATTTTGACCACCGAAAATGTAACGCTTTCACCAAATGATCCCCAGGCCTAAGACAAATCCATGTCAACTCAAACATTTCAATATAAAGTCCAGAATAAGTCATACTTATCTTTCGTTGTGAGTTTTATCAAACTTTCCCACCCCTAAGACGTGTCCATGTCAACTTTTTAGCATTAAGTCCAAAAATCAAAAACGTAACGCCAAAAACTTAACGCAAAAACGTAACGTTTTCACAGAATGACCCCCCTCCTAAAGACGTATCCATATCAAAAAATATATGCATAAAAAATTGAAATATGGGGAAAAAATTTTTTTATTTGAAAAATTTGAAAAATTAAAGAATTGAAAAATAAAAAACTAAAAGAAATTAAAAAGTTAATGAAATGCAAAAATAATAAAAATTAAAAACTGAAAAAATTAAAACAAAGTGTAAAATTAAAAAACAGAGAAAACAGAAAGTTGGAATCAAAATAATAAAAAAATTATCAACAGATTGGTAAAATATAAAATTAAAAACATTTCAATTAAAAAAATAAGAAAAATTAAACTCTAAAAAAAATTTTTTTTAATTAAAAAAATTAAATATTAAACTCTAAAAAAAATTTTTTTTAATTAAAAAAATTAAAGATTAAAAAATTTAAAAAATTTTTAAAAAGTGAAGTAATAAAAGAAAGTGAAAAGATTAAAAAATTGAAAACATTCAAACATTTAAAAAATTGAAAAATAAAAGAAATGCAAAAATAATACGAGTTAAAATGAAATATATAATTTAAAAAAATGAAAATTGAAAAATTTTTTAATTTCAAAAATACTTAGTAAATACTTTATATTTTTGATACGATTTTTGATTTGAAGTTTTCGATCAAAATTTCGCAATTTTTTTTCCAGGATATTATGAAATCAAATATCAAAATGAATTGAAGCAAACAGTAAACGTTTTAAATTTGAAGTTTTTGATCAATAATTCGCGATTAAAGATGATTATGAATGATTGTTTCACTTAATGTTAAAATGTTGACATGGATATTTCTCATCATTTCGCTATTTTGAGGTAGTATCCGAAAAATTGACGAATATTCAAACTGAGCAACTGTAAGCAGTTTTTGAATTTTCGAAATGTTGACTATCGACTTCAAATCACCTTTCGATACTCTACAAAACTGGCCAAACAGTCGTATCGATCTCAAAAGATGTTGGAGCTTTCAAAATTTAGTTATCCGGTAATGATCTCAACTGTAAGAAAATTACAATAACTGCCCCCCAGCCTATCTTAAGAGGCGAGGATTCAAGAATTGAAATAAATATGATTGATTGTTTTGCCAAATAAAACCAGCTACGTGAACTCCAAAAAAAAAAAATTTTAACAAATTCGAAATCACCGAAGTCAAATTTGAGTAAAATGTAAATTGTTCAACGTACTTTCAATAATAATGAAGCATTCTTTCTAATTACTCATCATAATAGAGCTCATTTTTAGCATCTTTTGTGGTAAAATCACAGAACTTTACCAATTGATTATAAAAAATTAAATTCCTTATCTCATCTTCATCAAATGATATCACGTCAGGAGTAGCAAATTGAATGGCTGTACAGGAGAAAGGCACAAATAAAGAACCGAATCTGCCACGATACTGATTCTGTCAACAAACAACTTATACCCATCTCTATGTATTTTTTATTTTTATTTATTTATTTTTTTTTGTAACAAACAACACGAACAATGACTAAGCCATTATCGTTGAGTTTATTTCGAAAGTATATTTTCTATCGCGTATGGAATCAAATCGAAATTACATCTTCGAATCGTTCATAAGGTATCGTCTATCTCACACGTTATGCTTCAGTGCTCCATTGACTAAATTTAAAAGGGCATCAATGAGCACTGAGTGTAGACGAAGAGATGGCTTGGCATGTCGATAACAACAGCAACAACAACACCAACAACAACAGTATAGCTTCGACAACAACGACAAGTTAGCTCTACTATATACTACTTGCACCTTACAAATATTCGCATAATACAGCATTCCTTTCCGCATAACTTACCACGTGTATATATTCTGTACTCTTTTAGCCGAGCTAGTATCATAACACACATTATATAGTATGTGCATACATAGCAAGAATACCTTTCTTAAGTGAAACGAACGTCGAAAAAGGCACAGATTCACGATAAAAGGGGAACCACTCGATGAATATCACGTCGTCCAGTCTTTGATAAATTACAAGCTGTTCGTAGAAATAAGAATATTGTAGTACCTCCGACGTCTTTTCCACTTTCACGTTTATGTTGTCGTCGTTGTTACTGATGAAAAAAAAAAAAAAAAAAGCACAAGTATCGCACGCAGCACATCAATTTCCTTAACCTTTAGCGAATAAGTACCTTGTATACAGCATGGCGTATGGTAGTATGCACGATAAGCGGATATCGTCTTTTGGTAAAACGGTTTTTGACATCTTTCACGCCACCGCCATCCGTCTCATGCTGCTTATCTACTTCTTCGTGCATCATTCACCACCGACTAATCTATCTTCCGAAATCATGCGATGACAAATTTTTCGAACAGTATAGCACAAGTAGCAACGTATAGCACTCTCGTTTCAGTTGCTTTGGCCTTTTGTCGTGTTAATGTAATATACAGGTACCAGGTATACATATTCGCGGTACTTATGTCAGTTTTAAAAACACCCTAGAAAATTACTCTGCCTTGTTAAAGAATTACTAATACGGTGGGTGAAATTTTTCGTACATTGGCACGTTTTTTATCTCTCTATCTCACTTAGATGAAAAATTATGAACATTTAAATCCAGTGAAATTCTTAAGAAACTTAATTTCTCATTATTTTTTAGAATTCAAACGTTCTCAATTTTTCATTCAAGTAAAATAGAGAGATGAAGTTCACGACATTGCACAGAGTCAACTCATTTCTGTCAATAAAGTCGATTGAATTGATGTGTCGTGCGAACAAAGGGTATTCCTCGATAAGTATAGCGAAATGCCATTGATCTAAGATTTCCAAATTTTTCGTCAAACACCATTGGCTGTCCCTACAAAAGGTTTTAGGGCAGAAAAAATTTCCCCTACCCTGACCCCCCTCGCCCAAAATATCGAAAAAAAGTTTTTGTGGAAAAAAATCCTCTATTTATTTATATCTGAGGAAAAATTATGATTTTAATCTAAATTTTTATAAGGATGGTGGGTAGGGTGGGTCAAAAAAAACGATTATTTTTTTTTTTACTTTGCACCCTGAAAAACCGGTTGGTAGACACCTCAAAAAAATTCTCTCCACATATGAGCTCTTAATTTTAATAGGAACGTCCTCTGTCTTTTAGATTTCTATTTTTTTTCTATTGTTATAAAGAAAATTGCATATCTTGATGTTTACTATCTGAAAAAAAAAATATTTCATCTCATATACTTGTAGGAAATTGAATTCT
>FIZR01011867.1:0-16163 GCA_900060175.1 Ferrisia virgata
TTCGGTCAATCATCCGCTGCATTTGCGCTTCAGATTCGGCGATAATTACCTTGTCATCTGTGTAACTTATTTCATTTATTCTTTCATCATTGATCTTCAACCCCATCTTCTCTATTCGCGCTTCTCTTATGATCTCTTCGGCATACACATTGAACAGCCTTGCCATACTCCCTTCTTCATGCTGCATTTATTCTTCGAGTATTCCCTCCCGATTTTTATGTTAGCGCTTTGGTTCCAGTACACATTTTTGGATTATCCGCATGTCTTCAACGTCGACATTGTACTTTCTCAGGATCTTCAACATTTTCTCATGGTCGACACGATTAAATGCCTTTTTGTAATCGATAAAACACACGATGATTTGCCTGTTAGCATTCAATGTTCTTTCAATGACCATTTTCAGCAATGCTATCGCGTCTCTGGTTCCTTTCTTAGCTGCAAAGCCATATTGAGTCTCACTTAGATTTTCATCCAGTTTCCTCTCAATTCTGGCATTGATGATTGATAGCAGCAGCTTGAGTACATGGCTCATTAGCGCGATGGTTCTGTACTCTGAGCACTTCTGCGAATTGTTCTTCTTTGGAATTGGTACAAAATTCACTGCTTTGAAGTCGTCTGGAAGTGTACCTTTATCAAACACCTCGTTAATAATCTTCAACAGCTCTTTCTCGTACGCAAGTTTATATATTCAATGGCTGTTGTTCCCATATCTCCCCACCGAATTGAACTACGACGTTGAAATTTGGTATTTACACAGCAAAAATGATATTTAACGGTGTATTTTGATTCGCTAAATACGAATCCGGCGTTATTTTCTTCTTTGGATCATTTCTTTTCTTACAAAACCACAAAAAGGAGTGCACCAAAACTGGTGTAAAAATTATCGTAAATACGCCTCTATGAGATGTAACTCTGTGCCAAAGAGCAGAAAATTTCATTCGCTTCGGTTCAAATGAATAATTATTAAAAATAATGCGATAAAATGACCATAACTTCGAAAGGGAGACGGGTGGGTGGAGGGGGGTCAAATTTTTTCCAAAATTTTTTTACATCAAAGTATACCATCTGGGGAAATTAGATCGAAAATTAGCGCTGGGGCCAAAATCACCCCTTACTTACTCGACTATACTGTTTCTCGAAATTGATCCACTCTATTATAATGTACAGCTTGATATTTTCATTTGATGCGTTACATTCAACTACCACATCATTGTACTTACATCTATCACGATACCTGTTACCTATATTTGTTTATTTCGAGAATACCTGGTGTAATTAATACAGGTATCGTTGAATAAATCAAACGTCTTCCGTACAGAAGCCCAACTAAACACTATGTCAAGGTCGCTTCTATGCGTGCAAAAATTTGAATGGAACATGGCAGAAATAGGTATAGAATTATGAAAAACAATATCCTGTTAAGAACTTCGAACGAAGTCCATCAATAGCTCAAATATACAAATTAATCAACCGTACAATTGAGTATATTTCGGTACACAGCAGAACTCGAATACCTCCCGGGCTTTATTCCTTTCGTGTTGATTCATCCTCATTAAATTCGACTTCTGAAAGTGATTTTTCTCACCAACAGATATAATGTACCTCTACCCTGTGTGTTATATAGATATAGGCACTTATCGCAAATCAACGCTCAGATATACGGTAAACATTTATAATAACACTTTGATTCGTGTTTAATAAAGCGTAACATCGTAAATACCGCTATTATAAATTTATTTTTCAAAAAATAAAAATTCATCCTTTCCGAATAGAGCGACGCATCCGTACATCGTATAATGCCAATTACATATCCACATCGTATACACAATTGGGTATACCCTTCTGGTGATCGTATATCGGATAGTTAAACAAATCAAGCGTATTAAGTGACGCCTATTTCTTTGACAACATACCCTTTGACACTTTATTCGACGCCATTAAAAATGCGGGTTAATGCCAATACTACTCACGATGGTGTATAGATTTATCGAATTTATCGACTAATTTCAAATTAAATCTTACCTGAGTTCGATTATGTAATACTCGCAAGTTAAATCGGGACACGATTCGGTTTTGTTAGTTTACCAATGGGACGTGTGAAATTAATTCTTCTTCGAGATATATTCTCTCGTCGATGTGTTGTTACATACTCGCGTGAAATATGTACGGCGAAAAATAAAATTCCACTTATGGACATATCGTATACGTAAATGGTAACTAAAGGTAATTAATCCTTAACCCTCGAGAACGTATCAATGTCTTGACCTTCGTATAGAAAAATTTCTAAAGTAAATTTTTCACAACAATCGCACACACCGCTAATACTGGTTGGTGGAACTGACTCTAGCTTTAGATAATGAAATATTCCAATCATGAATTACACACCTTCTGATTAATTAATAAAAATTTGTTTTTACTTTTTTTTTTTTTTTTTGTACTTACTCTCGTTAATATTTACGATGATGCTATTATGATGAGGTAATTTGTACATTGTCACAGCATCGTATGTGTAGTATGCTGCTATTTACACCTGTAACATAAGTTTATTGAGATGCTGCCGAAGAGATTAATTCTCGGTTATTTTTCTCTTTCTCGTACCTCTATCTTTGTGTGTCTTTTTTCATTCAGCTGAAAACCTTCCATCGTAATATATAAATTGTGTAACGAAGAATCACATACTCATGGTCGATATATACGTCCTTATTACGGTTATACGTGCGATATTTTGCACTATAAAAGGCTTCTGCAGTCATTTTCAGTATCATCGTTTCAACAGACGACAACAGGTTCGCGTATTTGGTGTTTCACGTTCGTTGTTTGGTGTTTTCTGTTTGTTTATTCGAGTGTCGCTGATTCTGGTTCGGGAGAAAATTTATTTTCAAGCGATAATCGTGTACGATGGCGAATAGAAAATACGCTATGGATTATACTAGAAAAGTGAGTTAGATGGTTTTGTCATCGAAGTACCTATAGCTACAACTATATAGTTTACTATTTTTCCTACGGGGCTTTAAAATTATCCTTCCAGTTCTTTCAACGAAAATGTGTAGAAATGCCAAGCACTACGTAAAATTTGTATTTAAAAAAAATTTACCAATATTTGATTACTGGTGTTATTTATTATTATTTTTTTTGTAAAGTATGTCTGCTGATGAGGACTGAATTTGGATTTGTTTTTGGGGGAGGGGGGATTCCGTAAACGACAGTCACAAGAATTGCAAAATTACCTCAAAACGACATGATAAAAACCCAGTCTGCCAACTTGATTTTTTCAACGTGTAAAATTGAATCAAAATTCAAAAATTTTCAAATAAATGAAAAAAATGTTCTCTTTGCTATTTTATTGCAAAAATTGATCAAGTAAAATTTTTCAAAACCCTTTAAAAAGTGTATGCGGAGTTTGGTGATTTGGTTGAGAGAGGCTAAGCCACCAGCATGGTAAAAAAAAAAGTGGAATTAATATTTACATTAGAGGTAGTGGAAAGTGATTTTGTTGTTGGCGAAAGGAGGGGAGTCGAAGCTTAATTTTTGGAGTGATATGGAAATATATGAAGACATTAGTGAAATAAGGGCAAAATTTTGAAAAAAAAATTGGCGAAGTTTTTTTTCATAATGCTGTGAATAATTTTTAAAAATTCAATCGGTTCATGCACAGAAAAGCTTTCTGGGGAGATAGGGAGGGGGGCGGCTAATTCAACATTTGAAAGGTTTCCCCTTCTCACCGAATCCGCCTATACCCAAAGAAATTCAATTTTGCAGGTAGGAAAAACTGAGCTAAATAGCAAGCTGATATTTTTGGCATATCGATTTGTGGAGAATTTGTAATTATTGTGATTATCTATTGTTTGTGGATTTCCGAAAAAAAGTACAATCCTCTTCCCCTCCTTCTCCAATGTCCACTGGGTCATGAAGGTTATAAAACATTTGTGAATCTTGTTCAAAAATTTTCGTCCAAGTTATTGTTGTTAGTACTGCACCTATTTTCTAAAATTTTCATCCTTATTTGGCTCACGTTTAGAGTATCTCAAAAGCATACTGTGCAGTGGGTGGTGTGACCAGTGGTGGTGGTTTGGGAGTCCTCCCTTCCTCCCTCCCTCCCCTTCGTAGCAAAAAAACTTAAAAAATTGTTTACTTTTTTGCGAATTGTTTTCCTAAAACTTCTAAAAATGCACTTTTTGATCTTTGAAAAGTCCATTTTTTCAAAATTTTGACCTCGTTTCGTTTGGACATGCCATTTCATTCATTTTTATAAATTCTTACCGAAAAAATTGTACCCAGATAAATTGGAAATTTTCTCCTTTGAGCTATTTTTAGCTACGCCTGCAGGCATGCGAAACAAAAATTTAGAGCCTGTTAAATTCAAAATTCAAATTATTAGAAAAAATTTTCTCCAATAAGTAAATAGATTTTTAAAACTAGATGAATTGACTTAATAGCAAATTCTGAATTCCAAGTATTGGAAACGAAAGAATCATTTGTAGTGTTTCAAATAACAAGTTGAATCATTTGTCAAATTTTTGATGACGTCATCAATGTGGTAAAATAAAAAGGAAAAAATATTTTCATGAAAATAAATTCGACATATGGGGAATGGTCCGATTGGAACACTTTATAATTTAATATTTTATTCCCTAATGGACCATTTGGTTCTAAAAATTGACCACTTCAAAAATTAAAGGCTTATAAAATTCCAAGTTTATGTAATAATTGAAAAAAAATTATGGTTACTGATGAGTTGATTTTACAAAATTTGTGATGACGTCATCAGCGCATTAAAATCTAAAGGAAAAAAATATTTCTATGAGGGTCATGGGAGAATAGTCCAACTGGGTCACTTCGAAGTTTAACAACTTGATCCTTAATGGCTTGAAAAAAAATTGATTTACCGAAAAAAAAAAAACAAAGAAACTCTGACGATCGGCAATAGAGCGGACGCTATAAAGAGAAGGAAAAAATTATGAAAAGTAAAAAAAAAAATTATGAAATTCAATTTATAAAGTCATCAGTGTCACGTTTTTAGCCTAAGAAAGATCGTAATCTTCCTTGATTTTTGAAATATTTTAATGTTGAGAGGAGGGAGGGGGGGGGGTAAAGTACTAATTTCAAAAACCTAATTTTTTAGAAAACGCGAAAAGAAGTTCCTAAAAGACATACTCTTTACTTTTGGGTTTGAGCTGCAACTTCTTGAAATGATGTAACGTAAGTTCAGAACATGTTTGTAAATTTTTATTTCAAAAATTACCCCTTTTTCCCCTAAGGGTTGACTCCAAGGTAATTTTTTGGGGTTATTTTTCGTATAAAAACTTCGAGCACTTTTGCCACTAATGCTGTTGGGAAAAATCTTTTTTCGTCATTTGATGCGGCTTGTAATGCTCTATCGAGTGACATGCTTGATTTATTTTCGTGAAATTTGTAACTTGGTACTTTTGTACTAAAGATCCCTCAAATGCAAGAAATTATTTGTCATTAAAAACTTTAATTTTTGTGAACTCCGAAAAAAAATCTACTGATTTTGAAAAACGATAAATTCGATATTTCCGGCCCTTCGACAAATTTATTTCGACGTCGAAAAGTGAAAAATTAATGAATTTCTCTTTGTCTTGAATTTTGATCAATCTGTGAACTGGAAGGATCAGGTAACCCCTGTCCAACATTTCAACGTGAAACAATCGATGAATTAACTCGACCGATATTATTTCGTAGCTCGCACTGCTCCTCGTTCTGCCGCTAATCTCCAGCCAAGTACTGCCGGAGACGAAATCCGAAGAACAGCCGGCCCATTATTCGTTCGAATACCACGTCAATAATCCGGAAACCGGAGATATAAAATCGCAAAACGAAATCCGCGAAGGAGACGTCGTACACGGTCAATACGGTCTGGTCGAACCAGATGGCAGCGTTAGAACCGTCGAGTATACCGCCGATGACCAAAATGGTTTTCAAGCAGTTGTACATAAATCGGGCGAACCATCTGGAACCAATCCATTGCCGAAAGCTTTGCTATCTCCTTTGGGTTCCGAATCACCTCTCACTTCTACCGATGAAATTCCCTATATTCCCGAAATAGAATCTAACAAACAACCCGATCTTTCCTCTTTGACTAGTACTACTTCGACTACGACGACGAAAGCTGCCGCTATCGTACCTATTACTCCAAAATCGTCGTCTTCTGTTTCCAGCGGTTTAGCTTCTACGACGACGACAATAATGACTCCTGCGTTGGTTAATCCGCTACTATATCCGTATTATAAATATCCAGGAGCTAACCCGTGGACTTTGTATAATTTGTATAAGACCCATCCTGCTTACAGATATTCTCTTCTACATCCGGCTCATCCTGCTAATCCTTTGTCGCCTTTACATCCGGCTCATCCGGCCAATCCTCTATCTCCGTTGAGTCCAGTTCATCCGTTGAGTCCGGTTCATCCGTATAGTGCATTGCATCCGCTGTATAATCCTCTTTACCATGTGTAAGATGCATGCAGCCGGTACCGTGGTAATGGAATTGTCCACTATCCGCTCGTTTGATACTCCTTTTATCTATTATCTCCTTAAAATCTAAGTCATATTTAGCCGCGTATTTTTAATATTATTTAGCACGATAAGAGCATTTCCTGTGTAAAGTTACCAAAAAAAAAAAAAAACAAATAATAAATACTACTCGGTGATTTTTAGCTATTTTTACGTTTCACTTTATACGCGTAGATCCAGATATACGATTGTTTTTCGAAAACTTTAAATTGAAAACACATTCTACTCTTGGCTGGTAATTTATTACGTACTGTGGCAGGCAGTATTCGGGTTTAATTCGTAATTAGGGACAGTTGGGTCTTGGAAGTTACATGTGTTTTAGCGGTACTATACGACAATGGTAATATATTGGGGGGAGGTGGATATAAGACGTAAGAAGCATCGTGTGTCCCTTCGACAGGCTCGCGTTCTCGTTGGTAATTTACCACCAACAAATTAAATTGTGTTTGGTCTTGGCGCGTTGAAATTTATAGTACCATAGTACGACAATAAATTTATTCCTGGTTCGTTTCGGATTTTGATTAGTTTAATTAGTCGTTAATTTATAAGATACCAGAATTCCTAGCGTGTGCCTGGCTGCCTACCGCCTACCTAGTTTCGGAGTAAACCGTACGAAACTACTAAAGCTAGCTAACGTGATTCATGATATTAAAGGGAGAATTTTCTTCTTTACAAGTCATCTGGCCTTTGGCGAAATAAACAAACGAGCCATGTCCCCTATAAAACGTACGTAGAACCTACCCTCTGTCTTGTGACCCACCAACCATACGTATTCGCGTATTTGTACGTACGAAATATTTTACACTACCATCGAGCCTTCGTTATAATGAATACTTAATCGGTTAATATAGTGAAAGTGTACCAAGTTGAACAAAATAAAAAAAAAATGACTAAAAATTCACCCTCGAGACATAGACAGGTAGGAGAGGTACACTGGGGAAAAAAATCGTTCACAATTCGATAATAACAGATACCTATTTGAAAAATATAGCGATACAATTTGGTTATAATGAGATTGAAAAATACGTACGTCGTTTTTCTATCGTCGTCTTAATGAATTAAAATTTCATTTCGTTTTCTACGGCAGACTCGTCTGGTACAGCATTCGGCTGCTTTATTATACTGCGAGAGAAAATTTCCATTTTTCTCTCATCTTCTCCCGGTATGGTGGTATCTACGTAAAATATATTACATTCGTATCCTTCTCCCCCCCCCTCAGCCGACCATTTCTCCGATAGCAGCGATAGAAAATAAAGAATGAGACTCGATTAACTGTAACTGAATTGTCGCGCATTGATGAATGCGACGTAGTCGATTTGTACGAGAGTACAAATTTCTGTTGTATTCTCGACGCTTCACTCTCATCCACCATGTAGAACAATTTCCCTTAATTTTATACCTACGCAAATGTTTCACTTGACGCTAAACCCATGTACCATGAGAATGCATAGAATGAACGCTTGTCGAGAATGAATTCATTATATCGCTGGTACACTAGGAATTCCTCCGATGAAATATATTCACTCTCGGTAAATTACAATGCATACCCACCCTACCTGCCTACCTTCCTACCTACGTGTAGATCAGCTAAGAATGGAAGTTTTACAATTTATAATTAAGTTACAAGCTTTTTCGTCGTGTTTCCCATTATCTTTTCCCAAGCTTGGTGCAAGCTTAGTTGATCCGCAACGAAACTGCTTCATTACGCAAATGCGGAATGTAGCATAGCATATAGCTCTTTAATAAGATGGCACAGAAAGATTTCTAAGAACAATTTTGTTCAGGCGTGTTGAAAATGGTTTTTTATTTGTTTGGAGAGGTAAATTTTTCATTTTTTTTTTATCGAGGTAGGTGTGGGTACGTCCATGATGCAATTTTAGGGAAGGTAATGACGGTGGTATCTCGTTGCCTTCTGACATGATTTTCTGTTGCGGTTCCAGTTATTGGCACTGGAGTTCGCCTGCTCACTCTCAAAGATTTCTCTTTGCCTGGGGCTGGAATGAGTTGGCTGGTGATGGTTTGCTGTTCTTCTGCATCACATTGTTCGATAGTATTTGCTTTGTATGCAGTTTTCGGCTTGCTGCATTCCTCCATTTTTCCACCGCCTAGAGAATCTGCTTTAACCATCTTCATCAGCTCCTGGTCTGCCGAAGAATATGTTACCAACCCGCACGACGTGGACATGCACAATTCTCCTGGTTGTTGTACTCGCCTACATCTTCATTCGCTGGTGAACTAGCACCTCCTGAAGAATGAAAAGCTACTATCATTTTTGTGAAACATGGACCATGAGTATAGTGCGAGAAGAGAATATCTACCTTCGAGATTTGGTGTTACTGCCGTCTACTTAGAATATCATGGAAGGACTACGTTAGGAACGAAGTAGTCCTAGAAAGAATTAGAGAAGAACGGAAAATACTACTGGACGATGTCAAAAATAGAAAACACAAATACATCGCGCACAAAATTCGAGAAAATGGCATCTTCCTGCTAGCTGTACAGGTAAGAATACAAGGAAAATCAACAAGAGGACGAAGAAGATCAGAACTGGTATCACCCAAGTCACCTTGCAAGACCCTGAAAGAAACTATCAAGTGCGCAAGGAGCCATCTAATATTTGCGTAGATGCACCCAACCTCCTGACAAGGAGAAGCGACCCCGACGATAACGACGAGGTGTGGGGATGGATGAAAAAATAATAATAATAGTAAAGGTTTCCACATCTCACTTTACATCTCATTTTAAAGAGATTTTTGTAACGCTTTAGCCTTTACCCCGCTCCAATGACTGGTGCTAAATTGTGAATGAGCTGCCAGTACAGATGATAAGTTTTTTTTAAACCTTAAATTTTTGGCAATCTAAGAGGCAAAAATTGTTATTTTTCGAAGAGAATCAGGTACGAATGGTGAACCGGCTCCTGGGTCAGTGTAGCTTGTTACATGAAGTGTGGAAACTCGCTTGTCAAAATTTTGCCCCCCCCCTCTTCATTCGTCCACTTGATCCGTGGTGTTTCCTGTTGCCTTTAGTGTGGCCAAATACAAGTTTTCTGTATAAAGGGTAACCCCAGATTAAAACATTTTCAAAATTTTCACAAAACATTATTACATTTTCTCAAAAAAATTTCATTTGACGAAAAAAAAGTTTGAATTGATGCAGCAGTGAAACGAGGGGGGGGGGGTTCTAGAATTTTTCCCCTCAAAGTATGTGTTTTGATAAGAACAATTTTTAGAACTTTTTTTCTAATTTTTTGGGGATTCAGACCGTTTTCAAAAACTAAAAATGCTTAAAAAACGATTTTCTTAGAAATAATGGCGAATACGCCTAAAAATGAGTAGGAGTAAAGTTGTTCAACGTAAAATTTTATATCAGATTAGGCCATCTAAATTTTGACCTAGTATCATAATTGCATTATTTTGGGAGTTGAGGGGGAGGGGGGAAGGACACAGGGTCAAAATACGGACTAGAGGGTTGAACGAAAAATAAACGTCAAATTAGTATTCAACGTATCTAGATTAGTCGAAAAGCACTTCTTTCCTAATTTTTGACCCACATTCCACGTAAGAAAGGATTGCAATTTTGTTCAAAAAAGTCAATTTTAATCATAGTGGTAACTGCATGTTAGTACCAAACAACAATTTGTAACGATAGAGTTTTCAAATTTGGCTTATTTACTAAATGGGTGGAAATAAAATCGTAAGAAAGTTGGACCGAACTTTTATGACACTGCTTTGGGACTCAGGGGCACTCCTGCCTAAAATTTAAGCCGATATCCAGGTTGATGATGTTGATGCCATTTTCACATAGATCGAACCTCCTGAATACAATTACGAAGTCAAATTCGCAATTTGATAGCAATTAATACCTTGTTTTAGGGTAGAAGTACCAAATTCTTACATCTGTAACAATGTCCGAGAAAAAATCATGAAATTTCAATGCTGTTTGAGCCCAATTTTCATGAATAAAGAGAATAAAAAAAGAAGCGCTATGAGAATTTTTTTCTTCAATAGTGGCAGAGGTATAGGCAGTAGTTGAAGTGAATAGCAGAAACCTTCGATGACACATCTAGGACCCTATGCGAAATCTACATACCAAATTTCAACTTCCTATCTCAATTTGAAGAGGGAGGTGTTATGCGAAGAACAAACTTGAAAAGATGAAAAAAAAGTACTAAAAAACTAAATTTTTGAAGTTTTAAGAATAATTAATGAGTCTCAAATTTCAACCTCCTACCTCAACCGAGGGGAATAGGGGAGGAACATTCATTTCTCAAGGTAAAAATGGGTGAAACTCTTCATATCTCCCCGCTTAATTGATCTAGGAGGCTGATTTTTGGATATGTTATACAACTTCAGATTGCCTATCGATTGGCTTAAAAAGAAACTATATGTGCCAATTTAGGGCCTCTACATCACTTCCCCCAAATTCAGACATGACTAAATTTTAACCCGAGGTCAATTCCACTCCAGGGTATGAAATGCGCCTCCAATTTAAGTCTATTTCTAAAATTTGATCAATTTTGGTCGGTAACGAACCGAGCAATCAATTTTTATTTCTTGGGGAAAAAACAGGGTAAAAATGAAACTAAAAAAGTATCTCAGATAGCCATAAACAGTCGTAGTGGTCTTCTTAGACCCCAAAGCGGACTTTGTTGATATACTCCTCCTCCCCCTCCCCCTCGCGTAGGTCGATATATCACCATAGCCTGGTAAGGTGAAGAAAGTTCAAAATAATTCAACCTTGAATAAAAATGCTATTTTTTTACATTTTATTATTATCAATGATGAAAAATTTTATCATGTATATTTTCAGCCTGATTTTCTATGTCGTAATATTGTCAGTGAAAACCAGCTTATGGGTAAGGGAGGGAATATCAACAAAATTCATTTTGGAGTCATAGAAGAACATTAAGACGATTTGTAGCCATGTCAAATATTTATTTTTATTTATTTATTTTTCCCCCGAACATTGAAATCATTTACTCCGCTCAATACCGACCAAAATCGCTCCAATTCGGTCAATGGGCTCAGTTTGGCGGCAGATGTAAATGGGGAAGAACTTAAGTCAAAATTCGGTCATGCCCCAATTTAGGGGAGGGGGTGTTGAGTGGTCAGAAACGCAAAAATTGCGTCATTTTAAGCTAATTGATAGGGAATCAAAAGTTGTATAAACATATCCAAAAATCAATCTGGCGTTTTTCCCCTTTTTGACCTTGAAAAAAGTCTGTTCCTCCCCTATCTCTTCACCCAATAGTTGAAATTTGATGTGTACATCTAGTAAAGGCCCTGGGTGTGCCTTTCGGGAGTTTCGACTTTTTAGCTCCATTGCACCCCCTCACAGTTCCAAAAAAGTGTTTTTTTAATCAGTTTTTCTCATTTTCTCAGAGTTCTTTGAGTTGTTCTTCACATAACAACCTTTCAAATTAAGCTAGGAACTTGAAATTAGGTATGTACATTTAGTGCGATTCCTAGATATGCAGTTTTAGGGTGTCGATTTTTTAGCCCCATTTCACCCCCTCGCAACCCCAAAAAAGTGGTTTTTTTGTCGTTTTGCCTTATTTTTTTGGGTTTGTTCCTCGCATAAATCCCCTCCAGATTGAGCTAGGAAGTTGAAATTAGCTATGACTCGTCTGTGGAGACTTTCGATGTGCATTTTGAGGGTTTCGACTTTTTAGCCCCATTTAACCCTTCCTACCCGCAACGTTGATTAGGAAAAAAGCATTGCGAAGCAATGTTTTTTTTTTCAATTCTCATGATTGTAATGTCATGAAAATCAGGCTGAAAAAGCATCGCAATGCGATGATTTTTTTTTCATCTTTGAGTTGTATTGCAAATAGATTCTTTTAGTTTTAACATACACAACATCGCTTTCTGAGAAATTTAAATGAAACAGAGCCGATTTTATAGAACTAAAAATCACTTTATTACAATGCACGAAACGAAATCGTGCATTTCTGGGGGTATCTATTTTTCCATTCTTATAAATTGTGGATTTCAGTTCACTTTCAAATTTGAAGAATTTTTAAATTTTCAAGGACGTACTTATTGATTTACATGTTTCAAATGCCGTAAAGTACGAATTTTTTTTTGAAATAAAAAATTGTCGAGTGAACGTTAGAGGTTGGGGAGAAAGCTTTTAATGAAATTTCAGTAAATACGGTATCGTGTAATATAGCGGTACAGTTTTAAGATCTTTACAGGGAACAATATACGAAGCTGTGATACAGTGTGAAAAATTTGTAACTCCTTTTCGACAATTTCAAACCTCCTGTAAACATGTGGTTTTTTATCCTCCAGTCGATTTCTATAGGTATATTCGTTTTGTTCTTTATGTTGAAAAAAAAAAAAACAAAGTATCAAACAAAACAAACAAATCGCACCCTGCGTGAGTTACGTATTGAAAAATTTTTTCACGTCGCGTAAATTACCTCGAAATAAACGACGACGACGCGACGGTTTACAATTGACGCGTAGTGAGAGAGTAGTTTTTTAAAATTACCAAAGCAATTCGAATCGATAACTATAGGCAGTGTTTGAGAAAACGCCATATTTAACCAATAACAACTTTTTGTTTGACAAGTATATCGGGTGGAAACGATACTCTTAAATAATCTGGCAAAGATGTGATATTTGCAAACCTCAATTAAGCATAGGGGATGGATGATTCGTATCACCCTTTTTTTTTTCCTCTTTTCTTTCTTTCTTTATTCATCGATATCGTAGAGACGACTACTGACTGTGCTAAATGTACGCGATAAACGATGGCGCGAAGATTTAAAAAGAACCCTTGCTAATAAATATATCGAGTAGGAAAATTTTTTAATATGAACCAATACATAGGATGAAATGAATTTACAATATTTGCCTTTTTTTTTTACAGATGTACTTTTTTTTTTTTTGTTATGTATTGATTATAGTAGCATTTTGCGCAATATGACCGCGATATTTAAACTTTGAATTGGATTTTTTTTTCTGTTAGTACAAATGGGGACCTTGTTTAATGGGAGGGAAGCGTAGCCTATTGTATTTTGGCGGGTGTCATTTCGTTGCGTACAAGCCGAGTGTGGGCTAAAGGATTGATTTTAAAATATGAAATAAGACGCGCGCCTTTTGACCGTGATCGTGTTCAAACATTTTCAAATCCGCGAAGAACACGAGTTTGGCTCGAGGATGCCTGTGGAAAGGTTTAAGTACTTTGTGAGGTTTTACGAACAATGTACTTATACTTGTACCTTGTGTGCCTATTAGTCGAGCAAAGGGTCTTATAATGGTGTGTAATGTGATGCTATTATTAATAAAGAGAGAAAAAAAGGTGCTCGAGAAAGTTTTTTATTCAATTGTATACTTAACGAAGACGATGACGACGACAACGGTTCACGATCAAGTTAATCGTGCTCTCCGTATCCTTTATACGGACTACGAATATGATAGGTAAGCTACGTGTAATAGGATCAACGTGTCGATTTGTCAAGAATTGAATGCGCCCGATGCTGAGGTGTGCTTTCTGCGGAGGAATGGGGGAACATATTTCTGGTTTTGAAAATTTCTCGAAGTGATTTATATTGAGCTTGAGTCAAAATAATATGGTATTATATGCACTTGTTGTAAAGTTATTTGCAATCTTGCAGCATTTTGATTGCCGGGCTATAAAATTGCCAATTGGTTATGTGCTTCTTCCTAACCCAATATCAGCTCGATTCAAGAACACAATTAATCTCTTGCTAAAGGATTACAAAGTTGTAAATCGTGAAATTTGAGATATTTTTGACATAGATATTTGGGTGAAGTGAAAAAAAAAAACGTTCTTCGGATTTCGACCTAACTCACGGAGGTGGTTGACTTTGAGTTGAAAACCCACCATGCAAAATTTTGTGCCCCTAGCTTAAAGGGTGGTAAAGTTATGGGTTCTCGAAGTAGTTAGTTTAGTTTTTACACAGTTTCTTATGATTTATACCAATTTCCAACCATTTTCCTGTAACTTTTCGTCATTTTTGATGAATCTCTCGCACTTTTTTCCTATTAAAGTCAATTTTTTACTTATTTTTTGACAATTTTCAACGATCCTTTTCATTTTTTAAGTCAGTTTTTCACAAATTTTTGTTAAATTTTTTATCAATTTTCGATAATTTTCAATGTACATATATTTTTTTTTTAATAATTTAGGACTATTTTTTACCATTTTTTCAATTTTTTTTTTTGTAATTTTCGGTCAATTTTATGCATTTATTATCCACAGTTGTCAAATCTCTTCTTATTTTTTGCTGATTTTGAACTGTGTTTAGCTTGATTCTCTATGTCATATTGTCGATGAAAACCAGTATATTAAAGGTCTATTGATCTACGGAGGATGATTAGAGGGGGCGAGGAAATATCAGCAAAATCCGTTTTGGGGTCCTTGAAGACAATAATGACCATTTTTGGCCATGTTCGTTATTTATATTCACCTACATCGAAAGATGTACGCATTACGGAAAAATCTTCAACAGTTGACCGTCGTCATTAGATGACATTAGTGAACTGTCAACAGTGTGACGTCATCATTGGACTGAAATCGGTGGACAGATTTCTATAGTCTGGAATGACATCAGTGGACTTATTGTATGAAGGATTAATTTTATGATTTGAAGTTAAATGCTGAGGAAAATTATACATTTTTGAAGTTGACTCGTCAAAACAGTGGACCTTGACCTTAAATCGATTTTACGATTTGAGTTGAAATGTCGCCATCCGTTGACCCACCAACAGTTGAGCTCGACCCTGAATAGACTATTAAGATTTCAAATCAAAATGTCTAGAAAAATAAGTTGATCTTAACCCCGGTTGACTTCATGATTTCAAGTTGAAATATTTGAGGAAAATTGAAGAAAGCTGACCCGTCAGCAGTTGACCTTGACCTTGGATTGATTTTATGATCTTATGTTGGAATTTCGTCATCAGTTGTCTGGTCAACAGTTGAGCTTGACCCTGAACTGATTTTAAGATTTCAAATCGAAATGTTGAGAAGTATTAGTTGACCTCTACTCGGGTCGATTTTGGGATTTTATATTGAAATATTGAGGAAAATTACCAAGTGACAAGTATTAAATAAAAAAAAGAAAATTTGTACCAATTACATCTAAAATATCAAAACTTATGTTCTTTTGATGTTTACCCTTTGCGTGCAAAGAGTTCTAAATATTTTATGAATGATTGATTTTATGATTTCAAGTTGAAATGTTGAAGAAAATTATAAATGCTTGATGTTGACTCGTCAAAACAGTGGACCTTGTCCTTGAATCAATTTTATGATTCAGAGTTGAAATGTCATCAACCGTTGACCTTGACCTCGGATTGATTTTATGATTTTAAATTGGAATTTCGTTATCCATTGACCCACCAACAGTTGACGTTGACTCTGGGTCAATTTCAAGATTTCAAATCGAAGTCTCGAGAAAAATTAGTTGACCTTTACGCCGGTTGATTTTATGATTTTAGGTTGAAATGTTTAGGAAACTTGAAGATGTTTGAAGTGTACCCATAAACAGTTGACCTTGACTCTACCATTGACTTCATGATTTCAAGTTGTAATATGAAAGAAAATTAAAGAATGTTGACCCGTCAACAGTTGACCTTGACCTCGGATTGATTTTATGATTT
>FIZR01011872.1:0-17042 GCA_900060175.1 Ferrisia virgata
CAAATCCCGATGACACCAAAAACATCCTCCAACATATTCAACAATCGAACTGGCAAAATTTATGGAATTCCAAAACATATAACAAGCTCTTCCTTCACAAAAAAACCGTCCTCCCGTGGAAAATACTTTGAACTCCTAAATCGTTCGGAAGAAATATTCATCACTCGCCTTAGAATCGGTCATACTAAACTCACCTACAGCCACTTATATCTCAAAAAAACCCCGAACCAATATGCCAGTTTTATTGTCATAATTTTTCAAAGATCCAACTGCCACATTTATCAGATTTCTTGGTTATGGCCATTTTAAAGACCTAATCTACATAATATTGCCACCATTTTTTCAAGATCCAATTGTCATTGCTATTGTCATCATTTCTTAAAGATCCTACCGTCGTGTTTATCCATTTGCCATGCTCATCACCGCCATTTTTTAAAGATCCAATTGCCATGGCTATTGCCATGTTTATGAAAATCCAATTGTAATGACTATCGCTATCATTTTTTAACCAAATCCTTCAGCTAGTGGCACCATTTCTTCAAGTTCAAACAGCAATGGTTAACCAATCGCTACGGTTATTATCGCCATTTTTAAAAGATCGAATTGCCACGACCATAGCCACCATTTTTTAACCAAATCCTGTAGCTAGTTCCACGGTCTCTTTAAGATCAAACAACAGTGATTATCCAATTGCCACGGTTATTATCAACATTTTCTAAAGATCCCATTACCACTGCTATCGCTACAATTTTTGAGATACAATTGCTCTGTCTATTGCCACCATTTCTTAAAGATGCAACTGTTATGGTCATCCATTTACCATGCTTCACCACCATTTTTCAAAGTTCTAATTGCCGTGACTACTGCCACAACTTTTATGAAAATCCAATTCCCACGACTATTGCTACCATTTTTTACACAAATCCATCTTTTTAAGATCAAACAGCAATGGTTATCCAATTGCCACGGTTATTACTACAACTGCTCTGGCTATTGCCACCACTTCTTAAAGATTCTATTGACTCAGTTTGACCACAGTCACCATTTTTGAAGATCCAAATTACTCGACTATCGCCCTTTTTTGAATATTCAATCGACTCTATTATTGGTAGCATTTCTTATAAATCTAATTAGCGTGTCTATTGTCAGCCTTTTTTCAAGATCCAACTGATGCGGCTAAAGCCACAATTTTTTAATGATCTAATGCGTCAAATAAAAATTATCATTAGAAAAATATTATTTCATCGTTCATTGTTCACGAAACGTTGGTCTGGCTGCAGTTCAAATTAAGGACTATGCATGACTGAATGATCATTTCTAACCAAAATACTTTTCCAGTGAAATCCATTCTTTTAATTACGTTAAAAATTTATAACAACCTGATTCGTCTGTCCATTTTTACTACACAATGTACCTACAATTAAATACACAGAAAAACAAGCATGACAAATTCCAAATTGCGATACAAACCTATGAATTTGTTCCTTACTCTCTTCGTTCATTAATAAACTACATTCAAGCAACTCGAGCCATCGAAATGTATGTCCAATGATAAGTACATACCTATAACCGATATCTTCTTTTATCTAAAAAAACATCTAATAAAAAATTTAATTTCATGTTTTCTTTTATAATTTTTCTCCGCTGAAGAAAAGTGGTTTAAATGAAATAGCAGCTGAAAAAAAAACTTGATAACATCAAAGACATACTTTCACTGGTCATTTTCCTTTGGCTCTGTATTATTTACAAGATACCAAGAAAGATGTTTTAAGTTCTTTATTCTTTTCCGTTTTATTTATTTATTTTTTTAAAAGTCGGTCTATATTTTCTCTCTGAAAAGTATAAAAAAAAAAATAACTCAGTTGTTGAATGTTTGATGTTTGTTGGGTAGAGATGTTTTGAGAATTTCATCCCAATAAGTTTTTTACCTTTTTTAAAATGTTCAGATGAATTAAAGGTACACAAGAAGCCATTACTCATATATTGCTCTAAAAAACATATTCTTGAAAATAGAAAAAAAATTACTCAATCAATTATCAACAAAGACGATCTGGGTTACAAAAGAAAAAAAAACATCGCTACGTTTCTTTTTGAGCCTGATTTTCGTAAAGTAAAGAAAATACGCGAATTATCCAATCATGGAATAAAGAAAAGAAGCTGAAACCCCTAAAACGTATATTAGGACCTCTAAATTTCAGCTTCCTGGCTCAATTTGAACGGGAAATACGTGTGAAACAAACTTAAAAAATTAATAAGAAAAATTGGCCAAAAACTACTCTTATGGGACTGCGAGCGGAAGTAATAGAGCTGAAAAGTTGAAACATTCCAAAGGGCATATGTGAAGTTCTTACTACATGTACATGCTAAATTTCATGCTTTTAACTCAATTTATTGGGGCTATATGCGTAAAACAGCCGTTTTTCAATATAAAAAAAGGAAACCCCTCATTTCTCCTCTCCTAATTGATTTAAGGGGATGGTTTTTGGATATATTACACATCTTTTGATAAGGATCAATTTTTGCTATTTCAGTATCACAGTACTCCCTCCTCCAAATTTGGACTCAACTGAATTTTGACACCCCCCCCCCCCACATAATCTAACTATGTTCTACGTACTACGTTTATTTAGCCAATTTTAGTCGGTTTAGAGTAAAGCAAATGGCTTTTAGCTTGGGCGAATCCCCACGGAAGGTTGCAATGTTCTTCTAGAACACAGAAACGGATTTTGTTGATATTCCTCCCCTCCCCTTCTATTTTCCATAGATCGAAATACCGTAATAGGCTGATTTTTCTCGACAATTCAACATAGAAAATCAAGCTAAAAAGCTATAGATAAATGAATGAAAAAAAAACTAGTACCTTTAAAGAAAGATTTTTAAATAACACCTTTCCATTAACGAGTTAGTATATAATTAAGTACATTTCATTTCCGGAATAAAAAGCTCATTTCGTACAAACTGAGTACTTCGAGCCGGATAATAGAATTTCTATCGAATACAGCCATTCGCGTGGAAGAAATAAATTCGTTAACCTTTAATATTTAAAAGAAAAACCACCATCCAAGTCGGCTAAAATTTCATTTATTAAGGTTTACATAACAGAATGAAAACAGAAAGAAAGAAGCTGCGAAGAAAGATACGACTCCGGCGAACAAAAAGTAAGCACAGTAAGCGAAAACTTGGTAGTTGGTACCTACGAATAAAATACCGACAAATTTTTCATAGCAGAAGAAAAAGGGAACACGTTGAGACAGAAATAGGGTTATACGGCAGGTATCGAGAAAGACGTAAAATAACAATTATACATCGCATCTGGAAGAGTGTACAAGTACGTAAAATTTGGGTTCTTTTGTTTTTACAAAAAGCTCGAACACGGTGCGGCGCGGGCGTCGAGATTAAAAAGAAATTTTACGCGAAAAGTTTGATTAGGCGGGGCATACCCGGCCAGCCCACAGCGTCTAACTCGACGGGGTAAATTTTTATCCGAGTAGGAAACTTTGATTATTTGAAAATAAAAGTTTTCATGTTACGGTATCATATATCTTATAATTAGGACGACAGGTAAAATTAAAACGCGGTTTGAAGAAATATTCGTGGCAGTGTTGCGTTGTGGTGGTGCGAGGATGAGAGGTGAAACCAGGCGAGCTACGCTGTTTCCCGAAATAAGTATAGGTAGGTATACGTATGAATGTGCCTCTTTTAGTCTCTACCCTTATGTATACCCATACTGTACACATACCTCGAAGAAAGAGAGAGCAAATAAAAACGATGACTTTAACAAATGGTTTTTCAACTCTGCTGCTTTTATAGGTGGAGAGAGGTACAAAAAAGCGAAATCCAATTCGGCTACGTTTACGTATACCCACGTATAAAAATGGCGAACGTACAAGAAAAACGAAACCGACACGAAAACGTTAATATTTTTCACTTTAGATACAACTTGTTTTACCGCAGTCAGTCGAAAGAATTTGGAAAACTAGTCCAATATAAGTACCGGGTGTTTCGCATTAACCGCACAATCCTTATACCAGTGATAGGTCAACTAATCAGACTTATATGTATGATGGTTAGCATACTCAAAATATCGAAGGGGCTGATATATGCTACTTTCAAAATTTCATTTTCACCCAAACCTGCTGCTAACTTTGAAAATTCATGAAAATTCACTACCTAGCCTGTAGTGCATTGGGCAAAAGTACCCTAAAAATCAAATTCAGAAAAATGTTTCGGTAACCAAAAAAAAAAAAAAAAAAAAACGAACTGGGGGAAGTATAAGTACCGTTGAGGCTGAGCCAAAGAAAACTTTTTCGAAATTCCCACCTTGCACAATAGGAATGCGGGACCTCAAAAGTGCAATTTTGGCACCTGCCTCGAAACCACTCAAACTCAATGGGACTATGAAGAGCAACATCTGGCACGGCACAACCGAATGTTACAGCCGTTTCAATGCAATTTTCGGATAATATTAGACAATTTCGAAACTAAAACAGCCCCAGCACTGTACCTAAGGCTGATAACTGTTTTCTTCGCCATAATATTGTATAATATTGTTCTTTTAAACCAAAATCCGCAAACCCGATGAAAAAAAAAACACCAGCACAATCAAAAGTTATCGGGACAAACACTACCGTATTCAACCTCCTACTACAAAATTTAACTCTGTTTTTATCTCACTTTTTGAATCTGGCCCCTCAGAGTGCAATTTCCCTCCCCTCTCATTGTAAATTAAAATGAGAATGGTGAGGGTTCTATCAACACTCAGAGTGAAGAAGATTTTTTTCTTGGAATAGTTCGAGGATCTTTTTCCAATTTTAAAAAGTAAAATTTTTGCCCTTGGATTGGGCCTTTTTAGGGGGAGAGGGGTCAAGGAGGGTTGAAATGATATTTTTTCAAAATATCTTTGCTGCTATGATTGCTACGTGAAAAATAGGTCTATAAAGAGTTAAAGGCTATCAAATTCTTTACGAGGAAGGTTATTATCATTTTTCTAGTAAGGCCGATAGGTATTGAGTTAGAATTATAAATACACATGAAGCATTTACGTTTTGTAAAAATCGTTTTTTTCTTTTCAAATATCTCAATTTGTATAGCCTGTATACAAAAACTAGTTATAAGAAAAATTGAAGAACTGAAAAATTCCTGGGAGAAGAGTCATTTTACGCCAGGTTTTTGCTCAATCATGAGTATAAGTTGAAAAAAGAGCAGAAAAATCAAGAGTGTGGATAAAGTGGTTCGTAAAATATAACAAAATAAAGACAAAAAAACAAGACTAAAAATTTGCAACTTTTTTCGTTTTTCGCAAATAATTTTTGAAAAAGCTATAAAGAGCACATCATTGAAAAATTTACAAATGAACAAGAACATCCTCAACTCAGTGATTGGGGTGGTAGCCTCGAAGATGGCATTTTTTCGGGGAAAAAATTTTATTTTGAATGTAAATGTAAGAAAAGCCAAACGATCGTACCACAAGGAAAGAAGTATAAGTGAGCGACTACTTATATTCCATCCCTTATGGAAAATTGGAATTTTTTTTTCTATTTTTATCCAAAAATGACCAAATATATTTTTTTTTCTGCATATAAATGTCACCCTCGGAGTTGCCACCTCAATTACTAAGTTGAGAATACTCTGCCGTTCATTCAAAAATTTTTTAATGAATAAATAGCTTTTTCAATACTTATTCAAAAAAACTAAAAAAATTACAAATTTTTAGCCCATTTTTTTTTGTATTTATTTTATTATATTTCATATATCAAGTCTTTTCGATTTTTATGAGTATAATAACCAGGTCGACATTCTAGAACTTTAGAAACGCTGTTTTCGTTTTCATTATTGTTTTTACACTGAAATTTGACGCTGATTTCAAAAATGTAAATACATTTTTGCTATTACGAACAGTTTTTTCACAAAACGAAAAATTTTCGATAAATTTCAAAATTTTTTTTCAACGTAAACGAGATCATTTTTATGACTTGAATGATAATAAAACAATGTCATTTTTAAAAATTCAAAATTACCATACCAACTTTTTTCCAAATTTCTGACTATAAATGTATGTGAAATTGTTTCCGCTTACCTTCGAAAATTCTTTTAACGATTGACCATGCACGATTTTTGGCTATGAATAACAATGGATTTCGTTTGTTTTAGAAATCTTTTTTGTAATGATAAAATAAAAATGTTGGAAAAACACACGTAAAAATGAGAAAAATCGAGAAAATGCGAATCTTTGGGAATTTACAATCGCTAAATATTGGGAGGTAAGCTGCTCAAAATTAGGTATACGAATGCTATTTCACCTTTACTTTCCAAATATGATGTTTAAATTACCGTACGAACGCAAGTTTTCAGTGTGAAAAAGAAAAAACCTTATTATACCGTCTTTAATTTTCAGTACTTGTAGGTACAAAAGCATAGTTACACAGCATGATTCGGAATTCTTACGTTGAAATATTTTCTTTTCTTGACCTGGAAAAGAGCTAAAAAAGACAAAGTTTCATGAGTCATTAGTGACAGAACTGTACGTGATGGAATTTTTTCATTATTTTTTCTGCAATCAGCGCTAAAAATTCTATAGAAATCGCCCTTAAAATTTCACACAGCATTTTCTACGTCAATCTGTGGTATACATGTAAGTCTGATGAGTTGACCTATCACTGTTGAATGGGCGAGGTTAATGCGGAACACCCGGTACAATGAATTTAAAAAGTTGTTGCCTCGATATTGAGAGAATAACACCAACGACGACGATAGTCCTGAGCCCTCGGGAGTGAGGAGGGGCATATACTGCATGCACTTTCGTCGCGAATCAACCTTCGAAATATGGATTACAAGTAGGCAGTGTTTTCGCTCTATTAGTCGTAAATTAACGATAAAATTTCTCACACTAACGTTAATTTGGCACGAAAATAAACTGCTTCCATGTTGAAAAGTAAACCTGGTGTATACCATAGTAAAACACAATAGCATTCTTCGAAGATAAATTAAACAGATGTAAAGAGGCATCGCAAATTCGTGTTCTATGCTTGTATAAACGTTACCCATCAAAAAATCATATAATCTTCGGGTACTTATGGTTTATAGGTACAGTATAATGAAGATAGCGGATAAATACTTGGATAGGTAGGTAATAAACATGCATTTGGTATATCTGCGTAATTTTTATCCATCCAGCTCGTATACTCGTACACAGGATACGTAGAATGCGCAGTGCCATAGCATGATAATCGTACCCAGACCCACACCCAGTAGCATATATGGGCTATGAAGCGTGCGCCAGGTTTTATAGCGCCTCCTCGGTCGTGAATAATGAAATGTAAAAATAAAATTATTGTTTGAGGTAATAAATATGCAGAAGCGGGTTACTCGCTTTGTTCAATTTTACGCACTATGCAGTATACTATACTATTTCGGAAGAGGTCTAGTTATACACGAATTTATAGCCATATACTCGCGTATATTTCAAGATCGATGAAGTGTACAGGGCGGTGCAGTGTTGTCATCACACTACACATAGATATAACCTACTCGTATCAGCTACATAACTTTTAAAAGTCCTGCAAAGTGCTAGTATAACTTTTGAATAGACCAAGCTAACGATAATGAAATTATTCCACGCTACATGGTGGTGGATCTTTTACGACAACAAAAATTTCTGTTACGTAAGTAACTAACCAACGCTACCTACTTGCATATAATAATTTTATTAATCGAGTATACGAAATACCAACCAACAGTTAGATTATCAGTTAAACTCGTCAAACACAAATTTTGCATTAACAAAATTCGTATTTGATGACCTTGATTTCAACGTAGGTACAGTAATGTTATTTAAATTGTTTCAAATAAATAGAAACAAGAATTGGTCGAAAATTAAATGCAATTTTATAAACTACAAATAAATTCGATTATCGATTGGTTGCAAATAGCATTAGTCATATGCTCTTGATTTGATAAAACTTATCGATTAAATACACTTTGAAATTGGTTGGAAATCAAATTGCGATTTCAACTGATAAAAATTTTCGCCATCGATAAATTTAGACTTGCCAAAAAACGATTCTGGTTAGTGCAACATTCGTGTTTGACGACCTCGATTTATTTACCATTAAATTAAAATATTTCCAATGGATAACGATTAAAATCCAATCAAAAATTAATTGCAATTAAAAAATTGTAAAAATTTTCGATTTCTCATGAACTGAAACTTGTTCAACAAGAATCTTATGCCAAATTCGGGCCAAAATAAACTGTAATGTCATATTTTATCAGCTGTTATATTCAAGTTAATTGAATCTTAATTTATTCGAACATCTATGATTCAACATAAATTTAAAATATTTACCCAATCCAGTATTACTGAAAATCATTGTACTAGAACTATATACAAACTGGAAATACCAAATAAAGCTCGGCTTCAAATAAGGTATCTAAGGGATTTTTTTTTTTTTTGAAAAATCGACGTTTATTCATACCACTTTTATCACCAAATTTTCAGAAACCTCTCGATTTGACAAATCCTCCTCCCCTTATCTATGAAAAAAATCAATCAAAAATTTCAAATGAAATAGAATAGGTTCGAACTCCAAGCATCCAGACTAAACTGACGTCACGTATTACGACAGTACTGCCAATTCATAAAAAATTACCAGCCAGTACCCCCTACCCCTAAGTTTTGCAAAACTGAGTTTTTACCCATAGGCTAGCCCCGCTTTAAAATATCAAATCTGCGACTAATCAAAGCCTATATGTCAAAATTAGCTGACTTTGATCGGCACTAAGCGGAGCAAATGATTTTTAGTTTTGAGGAAGGCGGAGGGGAGAAATAATAAATATCAGGTCTTCCAGGACCCCTCTATCTGCCGTACATCGATAGTCCGCAGTAGCCTAATTTTCATCGATAACATTAAAGAAATAAAGTTTTCTTCTTCAAGAGTTCAAAATGTCATTGTACAGCTGCAGAAATATGGAAATTTAGACCAAAATAATGTTGTTAACATATAAATTTTACATTGTTTATGCAACATGACGGAAAATATCATTTTAAACCTCAATAAACCTCCCCAACAAAACAAAAACAATCTCCAAAAACCACGAATTATTCACCTTCAAGGTAAAAAAAATGAAAAATAAAACCGAAATGTCAGTAAAAATTGAAGAAAAATATTTTTAAAAAAAGGTCAACGTTTCGGCTTTAAGCGGTATTTTAAAGAATTCAAAATGCCATCTCGCAACTCAAAAATGCAAAAAGAAAAGAAAGAAAAAATGAATAAACTTTTTGAAAAATGTCATACCTAATATCCCACAAAAAACGCAAAAAAATCAAATAAAAACCTCAAAAATTGTCAACGAGTGTAAATAAAGAAAAAAACATATCTATTTAACAGCTGAAAAAAAGTAAAAATTTGTAAAATTTATTCAGAATCATCTAACTTATGGGTTTTAAAACGTAAAATACTGAAAAATAGCATAAAATTTGACGTACTCTGATATAAAACCCCACGTTGAAGAACTTTTCTATTAATTTTCAACGAATTAAGTTATTATTTCTAAGAAAAAAAAAATTTTGAGCATTTTTCAAGTTTTTAAAAACGGTTCAAATCCAAAAACTTTTTTTTAATTTCTGAAAATTATAGTCGTTAAAACGCATACTTTGGTGGAAAAAGATTCTATGTAGCCCCCCCCCCCCCATCTAGAGCCAATAGTTGCAGCGATTCAAAACTTTCTTTCATCAACCCCCCCCCCCCGAAAATGTTTTCAAAAATTCATATGGATAGGCCCATTATTTTCCTGAAGATTTGGATTGAAATTATAATTTGTCCTTAAATACGCGTGAATACAGTTTTTTTTTTTTACAAAAAGAAAAACGTGTTTTATCATATTTTGGGCGGGGGGAGAGGATTTTCCTCAGAGATGCCATAAAATTTTGCTAAAATTGTGGAAAATCTGAAATCAAGGGTATTTCGCTTATTCTTATCCGGGAATACCCTTTTAGTGAAAAGAGGGATCATCGAACATGAGTAAGTACAATAAAATACATTTTAAGGGAAAAAATATTCGAGCGAAAATGTTTATTTCAAACTTGGAAAATAAACAGACAAGAAAGCTTTTCACATATTTGAAGGTCATTTATATAAGTCTACTACATGATGTATATTTTTTTCGCTATTCCAGGTCTGACACAACCTAGATATTTGTTTTTGAAATTTAAAAAGATGATCGAAAAAATTTCAAAAAATTCTCAAGCACGGCCAAATTTGGTTCAGAATTGTACAATATAAAATTATGTAGACTAAACCCCTATTTCGAACACATTTAAGATGATATCACGGGGGGCGGGGGTGGTGAGACAGACTGCTAAAATGTTTCCCAGCGAGTTTTCAGACCGTAGGGACCAAACTCCACTCGATAGCTTGAAAATCTCAGCAAAGGATCGATTTACTTCTTAGCCGACCATGCACTTTTGCACCAAATTCGTGACTTTTTCATGGCTTTCATAAAAATTTCATCAATTCTGTGGCTTCATTCACGATTTTCTCAACTTTCATAATTCAATAGACTGTTAAACAGTTGGGACGTTTCAATTTTAGGTTTTTTTCGAAAGTTGGTCCTGGCATAAGTATGAAAAAAAAGTTGCAAAACGACGTCTAATGAATGTGGTAAAAATTTAAGGTCTTTAACTAGACTCTTTCACACCCACTTTTTATTTAAAATTTCAAAATTTACACGAACACTCGAAACAATGTTTTTTTTATTTTTCAATTTTTTTGATGCTAACGTGTCGTAGTAGACCACATGAGAACAATGGAAAACTTTTTGCAATTTCGCTCGCTTTTCAGGGGCTCTAAAACCGTGTTTAAAAACGAATAAAATCAAAAATTTCGATTTTTTTGAGGCGAAAAAACAAAAAAAATCCTTCCGTCCGTTACGTCGTAAAAAGTTGTAAGATGTAGAATTTTCAATTCATTACTTGGAAAAAATTTTTTAAAAAATTGATTTTTTTTCCATCTTTAAACGGAATTTTGTCTCATGTGGTCTACTACAAAACGTTAGTATAAAAAAATCAAAAAACAAAAAAAAATGTTTTCCGATTTTTTTATATAAATTAAAAAATTTTTAATAAAAAAGGGGGTGGGGTAAGGGTAAGGGGAAGTTGAGGATCCAAAATTTTTACCACGTTCATTTGACGTCATTTCGAAATTTTTTTTCCATACTTCCCTCCAACTTAACGTCCTATTAAACACCCTACGATCCTCGTTCTCCCCCCCCCCCAGTATTTAGGAAAAAAAAATAAAAAATACCCACAGAACTACATACTTTTTTCGTAACAAAGCAAACATCACAAATGCAACTACTTTCAACATTTTATAAACGTAAAAAAACAACGACGACTACAACGAGCGACGAGTAAATCGTTACAAATAGCCGAATAATTTACAAAAGAAACTCAAATACGGATATTATTCGAAATCGTACGAACACCAGTGTACGTGTGTATTTATTTGTACAATTTTACATACCCAGTACCTACCTACTCGAAAAAAGCAATATGGAATAAATACTGAACAAAAAGTCAAGTTGAAAAATATATCGTGTAAAGTCTAAGCTTTTGTAAGGATAAGCGAATTCAATGCATTACACTACCGATTACTATACAAATTCATCTCATATGGGTATAGTACGTATAAGTACCCGACGTACCTCTATCTACCTACCTACCAAGAGTACCTACATACCTAAACCTATAAAGGCATACCATGATAAATATATATATATAAGGATGCGCATGTAACTACATATAGAATCAAACAGAATCACGAACTTTCACATCAGAGAGATATCGTTTAGCGTAAATTTTGTTGCAGTTTGTTTTTCTTTTTTATTATTCGAATAACATGCAAAACGTCTATCCCATGCACACGTCGAGAGGCAAAACTTGGCACAGTACAAAAAAACTTACAACTTAAATCTTCTCTCTCTTTAGACCTCACCCTTGGTCTACTTCGTGTTCGCTATTATCACGGCATTAAATTCGAAACAACCGATCCGATCGTTATTATTGTACGAGAAGACGTTTTCTTTCAGCATCACAACTTTTTCAACTTTTTTACACGTTCAATTTGTAAAACACTTTTAAATCTTATATATATATATACATCCAAATAAAAAAACTATTTAAATTTTATTGTTACATTTATCTTCGTCTAAACGATGTTGGTAATTTTATTGTGGTAAAATACACCAAGTCGAAAGTTAAATTCATTTCATAATTTATTTATTTTTTATTTTTTTCTCCCCCATAACTAAGTATACATTTTTCTTCTAGACGATCGCGCAAACAGCAGCTAGGAAAAAAAATGCCAACATTATCGAACAACTAGAGCAGCGCTACCGTGCACAGGAAAGGGATAAAAAAAAAAAACACCTCACCATTTAAAAAAAATATACTACCATATAGCGATAGGCGATACACAAAATCCACCTATTCTTTACGTTGCACGCGTATAAACTCAAGACATTGCCTCACGGTTCATTTATTTTCAACTGAAAAATGCTTATCAGGTCAACCCGAGCCATTAAAAAATGTCATTCGTCTGTTGCCAATTTACTTTTATATGGATTGTAATTGTCAAACACTTTAGCTCTCCTTTTTTTCCCCCAATGACAAATTTAAAGAACTCAGCTCGCTTTTATTATCTGCAATGCAATTCTTTCATCGTCTTACGTATATCTACACTACCTTTCCACCCGGTACCTACCGACATAGCATTGCATGCAAGACACAATTCCACTTTTTAAATCTTTTTTTCTTCGTATAATAAACCTACATATAGATTTTTTTCAAAGCGAAAAATTTCACAAAAATTCAACGAAATCACGTCATTATCGTTTATTACGATGCGGCATTCGTATTACACGTGAACGCCATAAATGAAATTGGGGCGAAAAAAATTTCACGAAAAATGCGAAAATTTTGAAAATCTAAACGAATAATAAAAAATAACACCGAGACAGAAATGAGATGTAATTATCACATCGCCAAAAATAAGTACGCATATCGAAATAATTGCATTTTTTTTTATATGCATAAGTAAGTACCTACACGAGGTATGCCGTATGCGGTACGATTGTACAGTTGTCTGTGTATAGGTACATACTTCCTCCCCCTTCCGCGCCAAATAACGTACCAGTAGTCCAGTACAAGTAGAGATCATACGCGTACAAAAGTAAGTACGTTAACAAAACTAATTTCAAACTACACACAAAGAGACCGGTTTACCTTGGATAATATTTTATCAAACTGTGAATTAAAACACTTGCAATTATTTAATTAATCATTTCCATTACAATCACGAAGCAGATAGTATTATACTCGCTGTCGATGCTTTCGCGTAGGTATATAATTAACCATTTTATCTACGTATTTCACAATAAAATGTAGAAATTTAACGTGCACCCAATTATTATCATCGATATGTAATGCACAAAGCAAAAGAAAAAAAAAACAACAAATTACGTTGAGGCGCCAAAACTTATAAAAAATTTATTAACAAATGAAAAAGTACAAGTTCACTGATCGAGTGTTGAAGAAACTGGATTTGAAGATATGTGGGTAGACGTAATTTAGGAGAGGGATGAGGTCAGAAATCCGGACACTACAAAATCCCAGTTTGAAAAGCACGAAAAATTCTACACTTAAGCTGTGCTAGTGCAGCTGCAGTTTTGCATTTCAACCCTTAAAAAACATGATTTTTCCTTCTAAAAAACTTTGAGAAATTATTTTACAATGGTCCAAATATCCCATGTTTTCAAAATTTCGCCTTCGCTTTGCTTCCAAGAGAACCGCTAGAACCTGACAATTCCAATTTAAACGAAGCTTCAACAAATGGAAAAAGCATGTCTAAAAACCTCGAATTTTAATTTTCAGCTGCCGAAATTAATTTGGGCGCATTGGGGGGAGGAGGGGTGTTCCAAATTTGAAAATAGTATTACACGTAACAAATATATGTAAACCGATTTCTAAAAACGCGAATTACGAAGTGAAAATTCCAACAAAAAAAATTAATAGTTCATTATATGATCCTCAAAAAACCATTTTTGGGCCTCCCGTTCATTTTTAACATTTCCCAACATGTTCCAGGCGGCATTAAACCTGCGTTGGGGTACTGTAGGCAACGAGGTAGGCCTACACTAAATTGATTAACCCTGTTTTCCAGCGAATCCGAGCTAACGGCTTGGAAATGTGTATTTTACCGTATTATAAAAATAAAGAAAATTTCAATAAACACTTCTGGACTCCGAAATTACTCAAAAACGAAAAATGTGCGGTGTCCTTTTCTTCGACGCATTCCCAAGACTAGGGTGTTTCAAATTTAGTTGTTTTTTTTTTTTTTTTGAAAGTTGAAGGACGTAGTGAAAACAGTTACGAAATGACGTCAAATGAACGTGAGAAAAATTTGGGGTCTTTAATTTACCATTAACCGCTTCTATCCCATTTTGGTTTAAAATTCCAAAATTTACATGAAAAATCAAATTCACGTGACCTAGTACACGACATGAGACCAAAATAAAAAAGATTTTCGCGATTTTGTTTTGTTTTCAGGGATTCCAAAATCCTGTTTGAAAATGGAGAAGATCATTTATATTGAATTTTTTCAAAGTAATGAAGTAAAAATTCGAAATCTTATCATTTCTGATGACATAATAAATGAAAGTATTTTTTCTGTTTTTTCACCTCGAAAAATTCAAAATATTCAAATTTTTCCATTTTTTAATTATGATTTTAAAACTCTTTAAAAGATGAAAAAAAAATCGGAAAACTTTTTTTTTTTTGTTTCTTCTTGGAAAGTTTGAAATTTTAAACCAAAGGAGTGGATGGCTGAAGGCCTACATTTTTAGCGCGTTCTTTTGACGTAATTTCAAAACTATTTTTCACTAGCTCCCCCCAACTATCGAAAAAAACCTAAAATTGAAACGCCCTAATCAGCACCCTCAGGACAATATTGTAACTCTAAAAAAAAAAGCTCGAAGCCATAAAATCAATGAATATTTTGTGCCATTTTAGGGATTTGAATTGGTTCAAATTTTGGTTTTTTGGCAATGAAATACATCTATGAAAAAAGTATATTTTCCTGCAATACGTATTAGTGAGCGCGGGGGGGGGGGTGTCAAAAAGTAGTAAATTTTAGGTCAGCTATAGCGAAAAATTCGAGAAACTGATTTGAAAAATGTACCATTTTCGTTTTTTTGTTTTTTTTTTCTTAATACTGATGGAGCGGAAAGTAACTATTGGGAAAATGAAAAAAAAAAGGCAGTGGATTAGATATATATGAGAGGGGACGACTAAGGGTCAAAATTCAATTATGCTCAAATTTGGGGGAGGGGGGTGCTGAGGGGTCGATACCGCAAAAGTTATTCCTTTTTAAGTCAATCGATAGAGAATCTACAATTGTACAACATAACCAAAAATCAGCCTCTTCGGTCAATTAGGAAGGGTGATATGGGGGGTTTTCCCTTTTTGATTTTGAAAAAGAACGGTATGTCTATGCTTTTAGGGATTTTTGACTTTTTAACCTCATTGCACCTCCCCCCTCATAGTCCCAAAAACGTAATTTTCTGATCAGTTTTCGTTATTTTTTGAGTTTGTTTCTCGCATACCTCCCCTTCAAATTAAGCTAGGATGTTGAAATTTGGTGTACAGATTTAATAAAGGTTTTAGATGCGCCTTTTGGAGCTCTAAACTTTTCTGCTTCATTGCATCCCTGACAGCTCCAAATTCCCCCCCACCCACCACCACCATTGTCTAAATTTTTTAAAACGTGATACCAAGGACGCTTCATGAAGATTCGAAAAATCTAAAGGCATTAGTATTTCATCATTTTTACCTAGGAAGATACTATTTTTTCATTTAGCCTAGTTTAACGAAAAACAATCTGTCGTACGTGTATTTCAAAACGAAAAAAAAATGCGTGATTTTTCTATTTCGTAATATTTTCAAAAATAAATGCTTCATTGCTGACGAACTAAATAAAAATAATACTTTATTTTTATATTTTTCATTCCGGAAAAAGTTCAGTTCTAGCTAGAATTTTCCGAGATTTTCTCTCAAATGTAAAATCCACGCGACCTGATTTCTCAACTATCCTTTACACACTATCAGAGCCGAATTTCGCGATAAAAATCTATAATCTCGAGGGAAACTTCATGGCTTGAAAGTACAACTCAAAACGATATAGTACACTCGTATCTGACGCAGCAACCCAAACCAAATGGGAAAATTCTGCTAAAAGACAGCCTTCGCTTGCCTCGTGTCATTTTCAACCCTGCTTTTCTTACTGTATACGTATTAAAACAAACGTCGATGTGAGAAAAAAAAAAAGAAATATCCCATAGCGATCTAAAAAGTCAGCGTCGTATAGCACACTGGATACTTTCATTTGGACACGAACCTCTATAAAGAGACGTTTAACGAACTCAAAATGGTATCTTTATAGTAGCAAAAGACACGATAGAAAAAAATCTCGCCTCGTGAACGAATAGTATAGCGCAAATATTCGCCATCTTATTGCCTATGCTAGGCTATGTTTTCGTAAGGGAAATAACAATTTTTCGTTTTTATTATAAACGTTACAATTATTTTGGAATTTTCGCTGCATCGCATCGTATACTGAGCAAGGATGAAGAAAGAAAAAGAAAAAAAAACACCCTCGGACCATAATCACGCTCGTTATTCTGTATCGTAACACTCGATAAAATGAAAAAAAAATTTCCTATTAAACCGTTCTCGAAATCGAGTATTTCTCGAAAATTTGTAATTCAATATAAAGAGTCTCTTCAGGACAGTGTCGTGTTCACGCGACGCGACGCGGTTCTTGAACTCCGCAGATAATGTACCTACCTACCTACCTATATAACGTGGTTAACGAAAAAAAGAAACAAAAAAAAAAAAAAAAAAAGAAAAGAAAATCAGTTTTGTAGAAATACACATTTTCATTTAACATTTTTAAAATAACATTTTTTTTTTCAAATTTCTCCAACCTTTT
>FIZR01011875.1:0-45108 GCA_900060175.1 Ferrisia virgata
GAGGGATATTTTGCACTGCTTGAAAATTTTTAGAAAATGGTTCCCAAAGTGGACCGTGTTGGCCCAGTTTTTCTTTCACTTTTCAGAGCTTTTTTTCAAATTTTTTCACTGAATCTCCATCATTCATGAAACAGAAATTATCAAGTGGAGCATCATTTCATGTTACATAATTCTTAAATTTTCCAGATTTAATTTTTGTAACATCATTCGTTGGTTTGTCAAATTTTCTAAAATTTTCCAAAACAAAATTTTCAACTTCCGAGAACAAATTCAGGGGTGAGTAGGTAACCAACACTTATTCTACGTATTTTTGGCGTCTGTCTGCTGAATATACACTTGAATGTATTTTAATATGTATGAGAGGTCTCAGGTCTAAGGGGGTTAAAAAAAATCCATTTTCCATCAGGAAAAGGGGGTTTCCTGGTAAGGGTCAAAACCGGCCCCTGACCAAAGATCAATCAAAATTGAGCCAAAGTGTTATTTATGGTCTAAAAACGTCCCAAAAAAATGTTGACCCCCTACACCCACTCCTTTCCGAATTGTGGCCCACAAATGTCGAAATTTCAACACACGGTATCTCTGGAAGAGGAAGGTAAAAATTTTTAAAATTTTCACAGATTATACATCTTACTGAGTACTATGAATGAGAATTTTTTGAAAATTTTCGGTTCACAATTTCCCAATTTATTTTTATGTTGAAATTTTCAAAAACAATTTCAAAAAAAAGGGGGGGGACTCAAGGTCGAGAAATTATTTTATCATCTTTGTTAGGTGGTTATCTATCACATATATTTTTTGAGGTTCTGAATTTGAGTGTAACATGCTCAAAGAAATTCAAAACAAAAATAAACAAGTTTTTCACTACTTTTTCATAACTATTAAGGGAGGTATTTCAACTCCGAGCAAAATTTCGAGTAAATACATGAATAAATTGAAAGTACATATTAAAGGAGCTCTGTTTAAAAATTTCAAGTCTTGAAGTGTATTTTTCGAATTTTGGCAAATTTTTTTAATTTGAAAACTATCTCATCGTCCTGTGTATCGTGAAAATTTGATCTGATCAACGAATAAAGTTGAAGTTTGGTACAAACCCCACTTTCGACCTTACAGATCGATTGAAGGTGGTTTCGAGAGGTTTCGTGGCGTTCTAGGGAAATTTTGAACTTTTCCAGTGCTGGAGAGCAGTTCATAAAAAATGGTACACATGAACATTAGGATGTTTCTTAAAATACAAAATTCAGAATTTTTGAAACCTTACCTCCTAAAAAGTTTCTTATGGTTTTAAAAACACTATTACTAAAATTTTATCCAATTTAAATAATATTTACCCGTGCCTCATCAGCTTTGAAGTTACGAATATCGGCCTAAAGCTCGCACACGATACTAACCGAGGTTCCAAAAATTTCAAATTTTGTTTTTTCAAGAAACACCCCAATATTCATATGTACCATTTTTATAAACTGCTCTCCCGCACTGGAAAAGTTCCTAACTTCCCTGAACACCACGAAACCTCTCGAAACCGCTTCCAATCGATTTGTAAGGTCGAAAGTAGGGTATGTATCAAATCTCAGCTTTCTACGTTAATCAGATCAAATTTTCACGATTTACAGGACGATGAGATAATTTTGAAATTTGAAAAATTCGCCAAAATTCAAGAAATGCATTTCAGGACTTGAAATTTTGGAAATTATGTTATTTTAATTCGAGTTAGGATACCTGCCTTATTAATTATGAAAAAGTAGTAAAAAACGTGTTTTTTTTGTTTTGATTTTTTTTAAACATATCCCACTCAATTTCTGAACACTAAAAAAATTTATGTAATTGATGATCACCTAACAAAGGTAATAAAAAAATTTTTCAGCAATTAGCTCCCCCCTCCAAATTTTTGAATTTTTTTCGAAAATTTCAACATAAAAAGGATTTGGGGAAATGTGAACCGAAAATTCTCAAAAAATTCGCATTCATAGTACTCAGTAAGTTGTATAATGTGTGAAAATTTCAAAATTGTTCATCCTACCTTTCCAGAGATATTTAGGGGGGGCGATAATTCCGGAAGGATGGGGTGTAGAGGGCAAAAATTTTTTTTGGAAAGTTTTTATACCATAAGTAACATTTTGGCTCAATTTTGATCGATTTTTGGCCGAGGGCTGGTTTTGATCCTTATTAGGAAAGACTCTTTAAGAGGGAGAAAAGACATTTTCGGAATATAGATCAATCACCTACTTTTTCAAATTAAATAGATACAAAAAATATAACAGAAATTAAGCTCGAAATACTTACATTTTTAATATAAAAACGTAAGCATTTATTACAGAAAAAAAAACAAATCGAAGTTCAGGTAAAAAATTACAGCGTGTGGATGAAAAATTAAATATTTATTAGAAAAAAAATCGAGAAATATTTGAAATTAAAATTAAGAACTATAAAGATGAACTTTTATTTTTATGGCTTTGAAATTTTTTTCAGGCATTTTTGTTCTCTGATGAGCTGTTCTGATTTGGGTTTCGAAGGATCCCATACGTCACAGATTAATCCTTCGCAACAATTTCCTTTACCCTCACCGATACAAATATTTCCTTCCAAACTGCACGAAAGAAGATGATCATGATGATGATGAGCAGAGGTCGAATCTTCCGAAGGATGAGCCCGTACGGTGATCAAAATCATCGCGAAAATTACGAAAAATAATTTAAAGAAATTCATGACGCGAAAATTAGAAACAGGTAAGCGGAAAGCAGATAATTCTCGTAAACAATACAACAAAATGATTACTTTTTTGTTACTAACGAAAGTATTTATACTACTTTATTCTTGAGTTATCTATCCACAATTACACATTCTCTGATAACTTTGGTAACCTCACGAGTGTTAACGAGTCGAAACAAATGTTGAAAAACTATCGCACTGTGTAGGCAATTAAAGTAAAAGAAAAAAAATTAGCATTAAATGAACTTAATTTCTCATCGTTAATGTTTATCATTTTTGACCAATTTATTTTGAATGAGTCTATCATAACATTAGTAGGATTTTATCGCTTATTATTTGAAATAACGTTTTCTTCGTTTGTTTTTGCATTTTGCTTTAATTATCATACTCAACACATTCTTAATCACTAACGTGCTTTGGAAGTGATATCGTTAGGTAATTATTATTATTTTGCAATCAAATTCAGTTGCAACGAGAGAGTGTTGATTACTCGAAACAAAGCATGAAAAATACATTTGGTATTTTCAAATCAAAGATAATTTATACCAAAACATTTTGCATTTTTTCATCAAGGAATAAACACGAATTCAAACTAAACACAAAAATCACAAATGTACGTACCCATAGACTTGAATGCAAAAAATTTACCACTTTTTTATAATACAAAAGCTATCGGCAAACAATACAAAATTTAGCCCTCCCCTTTTCAATAGAACAGACCACAGAGAACTGTTGCAGGAAATCAAGATCAAATTTTCATTCTTACAATTTTTAATTACAAAATCGAGTTTGAAATAGCGAATAAACATCCATTGATGGGATTTATTTTATATCAAAAAAATTAATACTTATTTTGGCCTGCGGGGCATGGTGGGGAGGGGGGCAATGAGTAATGTGAAGATTTGAACAGTTGAAATGTCACAAAAAGCTACATCCAGGACCAATACGAAATCTAGACGTCAAATTTCAACGTCCCTGCTCAATTTGGATAGAAGACATGAGAAGGATGAACTTGAAAAATGGGCTATAATCGAGCTGAAAAGTTGAAATCTCCAAAAGGAACATAAAACACTTCTACTACATCTACATACCAAATTTCAACGTTCTAGCTTAATTTGGAGGGGAGAAACTCGAAAAAAAAAACAAAAAAACTATCGTGACTACTTACAAAACGAGGGCACGGGGTCGTACTGATGGGTGCTATGGGGTTGAAAAGTAAAAACCCCTAAGGGAATGTCTAGGGCAGGTTTTAAATTTACATGTCAAATTTTACTCCCATAGCCCAAATGAAGGGACAGGAGAGTTATGCGAAGAACCGACGTTTGCAGTGGTCAAATCCTTAATTGACATAGAAGGCTAATTTTTACGATATTTTACATAGCTTTTTATTGTCTACAGACTGGTTCTAGAACGAGCAATTTTTGCCCTCACCCCCTTCGCCGAATTTTGACTCAAGGTTATGCTTCCCACTCATACGTATAATTTGCTTGAATTTGAGCCTTTGTGGTGGATATGGGGTCAATGTGAATGATTTCAGTCCTGCTGGTAAGGAGTTGGACATTTGCGGTGGAAGGAGGGGCAGGAGGAGGAGGAGGGGGATTAAAAAGAATAAACATTAGACTTGTCCAAAGATGGTCTTGAAGGCTTTATAAGTACCCTGAATCGGATTTTGGGATAGTTTGCTCATTTTTCTTGACAACACGATACAGAAAATTAGATTAAAAACTCGGTTACTGAAATAAATCTGAAATTTTTGAGCGCCTTTTCAGTTTCTCAAGTGAATTAGGATGTAAATGTTACAGAATAGACCATTACTCGAAAATTTACAAAAAAAATTCAATTTTTCAAAGCCATATCAAAAGGGAGAGAATGTGATATCATTCGAAATCTTGAAGATGAATAGTCCAACTATAAAGAAGCACTTCGATCATCTCATTGATGTAAATGTCGATAAATGAATTTGATTCCAAATCATCCTTTGTTCTTGGATCATGAATCTTCCACCAGTGCGAGCTAAGGGCTTGAATTTAAACGATATACACGAGTTGTAATTAGCTTATAGACTCGAAATCTGAATAAAAAAAACACCTCGATGACTAATGAGAAAAAAATTGACCAAATTTCAACCACTTAGCTCAATTTGGAGAGGAGATATGCGAGGAACAAATTCAAAAAATACGAAAAAGCGACTAAAAACCCACATTTTTGAGGCTTCAAGGTAATGCAATGGGGATGAAAAATCCAAGCCCACCCAAAAGAAACACTTTTGGTACCCCTACTGAATGTGTCTGCCAAATTTCAACTCTGCAACTAAATTTTTAGAAAAGATATGTGTAGGACTGCTGATTTTCGAGGTCAAAAAAATGGGGGGATTCCTCATATCTCTCTTGTTAATGGATCTAGGAGGGTAATTTTTGGATAAATTACATGACTTTGCATTCTCTATCATTTTACTCGATAACAAACAGTTTTTGTGAGTTTTACGCATTAGAACCCCCCCCCCCCCCATTTCGGGCGGATGCTCAATTTTGACCCAAAGTCATCCCTATTAATATACTTTTAATCTTCAGTTTATTAGCCGAATTTGAGCTATTTCGGTCAATATCGAGCGGAGTAAATGATAGCAGTCTTGGAGGGGGGGGGCTATTAAAAAAATTGAAATGAATATCTGACATCAATCGCCAAGAGTGTTATTAATGGTATTATAAGACCCCAAAACGAATTTTGTTTATTATCCCCCCCCCAATCCACCACTGTAAGTCGATACACCGCAATAGCCTGGTTTTCATTGACAAGATAATGTAGAAAATCAGGCTAAAAATATTCAGAGCATATGTTTCGTTCCGCTAATCTTGTTAAAATTCATTGATTATTGCAAAATTTCATTTAATTACTGCTTAGATTGCCTGAGCGGTAAATGTCAAGAATATTTTGATAACGTACCAGTATTTTTGTCTACACTTAATTGCGTATTTGAAATATTCAAATTTCACCACGTATGATTACTTTTCATTTTTTTTTTACTCACAGTAATTATCAAACAACCTACACAAATATACACACAAACGTATTCGATAAAGTCGAGAAAATATCTAAACAAACGTACCTCCCTCACATACTCTAGACAAATGGTACAAGTACCTTCATCTAGGGATAGATCATTTCGTGTTAAAAAATAATGTACCAAAGTACACGACCTACCAACCCACATACGATGGAAACTTTTCTAAAAACATCGATCTACGCCGGTAAACTCACCCGCTAGTTCTATTAAAACGCCATTCAAAGAACTGTGGAAAATTTAAGCGAGTATACGAATAAAAAAAAAAAAAGTAACTTTCTTTTCGCGCTCATTTCCTTACACTGTATATCTGCTTTGCCAGTTCATTTCCAACACAGTAAAAGAAACCTCTCTCGCATCGTCGACTAAATTATTCAAAAAATTTTCCAACCAACCGCGTCAAAACACCTACACCCTCCCTTCCTCCGTCACGCCGCAAAAATCGTGTCTTATCTGAGGCGAACGCGAAATTTAGCCGGGTCGAATTACCTACTTCTCGTTCGTGCACTCGTATCCCGAAGCAACACATTTTACACAGTTCAAGCATCTGTTGCACGGTTGCTTCAACTTGTATTGTACGATATACTACACAGACACTATTAGGTATACGCGATACGAAATCTTAAGCGAGTGCAAATTTCATTTTTAAATGACCCAACCGAATGGCGACCCGCTGATGAAGCTGGATGTCTTGAAAAGTGCCTCTTCGATACCATCGTAAATTTACCAAAGTTTGTAAAAATTTTCCCTTACGTTTTGGCAGTCTTCTGTACGCTCTTCGGTATCATGAATAAATATTTATAATTTGAAAATCGCCTCTTTCCCTCCTCACTCCCAATATAAAGACGCCAAATGACGTGTCCGATGATAGCAGGCCGCTATTCCAATTACTCGGATAAGGAAGAAATTCGAAACTATTTTATTTTAAATTTACCTACATTTCAAGTTGGTAAATCGGTTGGTGGATTTTCAACGCACACGGCAGTACACCACTCGCCCTTCGTAGCATACAAATATACTTCGAACGAAATGGCGAACATCACCGCAAACTTCGAATGCATGTATCGACTTCGTATACGTACAGGTAGGTAGGTATCCGAATACACAATACATAGAAACAACGCAAGGGTGGAAAAAAAAAAAGAAACCACATTTTAAATAATCCCAAAGGCTGACCTAAGTTGTTTACAACCTTGCAAACCTTCGCATAGCAGTCGACTCTCCATCAAAGTCCTTCTACCCGAAACTTCATGCTGAAAAACCAAAAAAACCGCAACATTTCTAACCGTAAATCTACTCTACGCCGTGTCCGTTCATTTTCACAAACAATTCGCGTAGCTACCAGAAATAATTAACCTTCGAACAATGTTCGCTCGGAACCGGATAAAAATACGTAAAATACATATCAGCAACGTATACGTAAAGCATCGAGTAATAATACTCGTACCGGATAACTGAAAAGTTCACGCGTTTTATTATTCTATAAGTAGAGGTAACTTATCTGCAGATGTGGAAAGGAAGAGAATATCTTACGACGATTTCGGAAATACATAACCAAATAAAATCACGTTCAATGTTCCATACCGTTTAGTACACTTGGAAAGCATTTATATACGATCGGAGAAGTGCGAGAGGGTGATTACAGACCGAAATTTCTATTGAAATCGAAAGCAGATAATAGGTTGATGAAAAAAATGACATCGAAAAATTTTCGAGGGTAACTAACCAGAAGATCGGAAATGGATCGTAATTGCATAAGATAATGATTTACCTACATGCTACTACCAGTTTTTTATATATATAGTAATTAGCAATGCCTAAAATTCAGCGTGACCGTTTAATAATTTACAATAATTACAACAGTAATTACCTTTTACGTTGTTTATCAATTTTCACAAATAATACCAACAATTTCACCGAAATTCAGTGATTTACCTATATTCCTCGATAATTTACCATAATTACATTATAATTACCATACCATTACCGGTAATTACCGTAACATTACTGACCATTACCGTAATACCACAAGTAATTACCACAGCATCACTTGTAATTATAATAACAATAGTAGTAATATAGGTAATTACCATGATATTACCTGTAATTACCGTAACATTGCCAGTAATTACCATATTATTACAGGCAATTGCCATAGTATTACAGACAATTACCTTAATATCACATGTAATTACCGTAAAATTACCAGTATTTACCATAGTATTACCTGTAATTACTCTAACATTACAAGTATTTACCATAGTATTACAGGCAATTACCTTAGTATTACTTGTAATTACTGTAACATTGACGGTAATTGCAATAATATTACCTGTAATAATTAACCTAGCATTACCGAAAATTACCATAATATTACCAGTAATTTTTGTAACATTATAGGTATTTGTTATAGTTTCATCAACCATTTATCAATACGCTGGTCTTCCGCTTTTCAAATATAGAACAATAGAAAAAAGTACTCAAAATGTCAGTTTATACCTCTAGAATATGAAATACTAAAAAAAAATTCAAATACAAAGAAAAATTATTTAACAAAAGTAAATCTTGCATTTTCAAGTTATAAAAAGCCGAAAACCCACATCAAATCTTCATTTACATTCAAAAGAATCTTAAAAAATGCGTCAGATGACGGGAAAATTATTTTAACATACTAGGAAAAGATAGAAAAAAAAGAGAAAAATCTTTTAAAAAACGCGTAAAATGACGAAAAAAATTTACTCAAAATGTTATTTTATTCTTTAAAAAAACGAAAATTACATCTAAAAAGTGGGAAAAATTGGGAAAAATCTACAAAAAAACGTGTAAAATGATTAAAAGTTTGCAAAAAAGATCATTTAACATTTAATACAAGGTAAAAAGTGATGAAAATTTTCGAAAAATTCGTTAAAAATGTGATTTTTAACTATGAAAATAAGAGCAAAAAAACTCAAGTGACATCAAGTAAACTATAAAAAAAAAAATTCTTCAAAATGCGAAAGAAAAAACATAAAATGTGAAAAATCTTACAGAAAACGAAAAAATAAAACAAAATAAATCGCTGAAAAAGGTAATTCATGTTTGAAAAAAGAAGAAAATACTGAGAAAAATCACCGAAAAACTGGTAAAATGAAAAAATAATTAAAAGTTGTAGAAAAATATAAATTGAAAAATCTTTCAGAAACGTATAAAATGAAGAAAAAAAAATCATTAAAAAAGTCATTTCAAACATGAAAAAAAAAGAAGGAAAATGTGAGAAAAATCTTCGAAAAATTAGTAAAACAATGGAAAAAAAAATTAAAAAAGCCTAAAAAGGGAAAAAACTAAAAAAACTTCAAAAAATACGTAAGATGAGGTAGAAATTTTTCATAAATTCAATTCACAACTTCAAGTACAGAAAAAATGGAAAATATCTTGAGAAAGTGTGTGGAATAATGAAAACAAAATCGTTCAAAATTTCATTTTGTTGCTCAAAAATCGTGAATAACGTTAAATTTTTGCGTCATTAATGTAAAGTAATACGAAAATCGTGTAAAGAAAAATGAAATAATGAAGTATAATGAAAATGTTTAAAAAAAATCCGTTCAAAAAACCATTTCACATCAACACAAACGCAAAAAATTTCTTTAATAATTTCAAAAAATGTATGAAAATGATGGAAAAAATTGTTCAACAATTGCAAAAAATATAAAAAAATTTAGTTTTTCGGTTATACGATGTAAGATTATGCAAAAATCTTTCAAACGTTATTTCATACCACAAAAAACGAGAAAAAAAAATTAAAAAATATAAAATTACGAAAAAAATTACTCAACAGTTGCAAATATAAAAAATGATAAAAAATCGTAAAAAATTTCGATACCTCACTTTCATGGTGTAAAATAATGAAAAAAACACAACATTTAAAGTGTTATTCAAGTTCAAAAAATGTGAAAATTTGACCAAAAAAAAAATCTTCCAGAAGTTGACATTTCTTGCAATTATTTAAAACATCAATTCAAAGCTGTGGTAAGTTGAAAAAACATTTCGAAAATCGTTAATTTTTCACTATAAGGATTTAATAAGATGAAAAAAATCACTCATGACGTTGATTCAATTTGTTGGAAATATAAAAAAAAAAAAACACATGCAAAGGGCCCAAAAAAAAATCACTTCAAACGTTATTTTGAAACTCTACAGCACTGAGGTAAAACACGCAAAAAAGATCACTCCTAAAATATCAAAATTTTCCCATTATGGGTACAAAATCAGCGTCCAATTAACGTGTAAACCAAAATAGGACCAGTATGGGCTACTCGAACGATCGCATGACACAATTACCGGCTTTTAGGAGCATTCAGGCACGAAGAATTTTTCTTCACATTATTCACTCATCAGGTAACAAACAATACGAACCGAAGAATACGTGGACGAAATTTTTTTAGAAAATAGTAACGAGGTTTGGATAAAAATTCGCAACTTTGTTTTCCAAACAATCACGCTTTATTAGACATAGACATCTTGTCGGATCGGCCCACTTCGAAAAGCTTCGAGCATTTTAACGTGCTACTTTTCAAGTATACGAAGTACTCGCATTTAAAACACGAGATTTTTACAATACAAAACACAAACGATAAATGATTAAAGTTTTCAGCGAAAATTTCTGATAAAATCTCTGGCAACAAATTCGCAAATTCACTCTCGTGTACTAGCAGCACTCAAAGGATTTTTCATTCGATCTGACGTAAGTAGGATGAAAAGCTTTTGAACAGTTTCGCTGCTTTTATAAATATATACCAACCGTGTACACGTACACAGCACAGTACGAGTGGAAAGTAAACATTTTCACGAGATAATTACGCCGGATTTTAGCTGTTACCTTATCAGTTGATAATGTGTTAGAGGTGTGCGAACAATTTTCGTAGATATAAGTTCTCTGTCTACTCGATGCGTTCTACCAGCCTGGGAGCCTCTTCTACTATTCTACACACTAACGATTAAATAACAAAATTTTCCTTCATTTAAAAAAAAAAAAAAAGTTGGCACGAAAATTTCCACACACATAGGTGATTTCATATTCGAATTTTAAATTCAAATTTATTTAGGTAGTTCTTTTCATTCGACGTATTCGTCGTGAAAAATTATTATACATTCGAGCTATAATCATACCAGGGTTGAAAAAAAAAAAAAAAATTCCGTATAAATTTCACACGACGTCACCTTCATTTCTATACCATTTCCGCACTAATATTGTCAAGTGCCAACCTACAATTACCTCGTGAATAATAAATCCATACCGATGTGGAATCGAATCGAAAACGACAAATTACCAAATATTTCCGCCTTCACTAACAACACAATCAATTTACTAGATACGATCGACCAATAAAACCGCAACGCCAATACCATTGAGGAATAAAAAAATACGCGAAAAAACCTTCCAGAGACCATTTTTTTTTTCTTTTTTATTATTATTATTAAATTACACACGGTTTCTATATCGCACACTCGTACCCATCGTAGACTGGAACAAGGTAAATTGAAAAACTGTCTGTAATTAACGCTTAAACGTGAAAATTTCTCTCATTTTTTTCCCCCATTATTTGCTACTACTCTCCCCCCCCCCTATCCCTCCTCGTACATATTATGAAACGATAAAATATTCTATTAAATGGCGTTTATGTATTTCAAGTACCGAATCATTTTAGACGCCAGCAAAGTAGGTAGGTACAAATAGAAAACGATAATAATTCGCATAATGAAAGCGACCCTGGTGAGATGAGCTCATTTGCCCATCCGTCCAAATGCTCTCGTATCGATGATAAATTACAACACGTTTTTCATACCGTGAAAATAATACCTTAAAATTTTAAGCCCATCTCGACGAAGGCCAGCGATTGTAGTGGTATTTTTGGGCTTTCTTCCTTCGTGTGTGTGTGTTTGTGTGTGCACATACTGTAATACTTTTCTCGTAGGAAATTTTTGCCTTTTTTTTTTTTTATTCGCTTTACCACGCTCACCAAACAGCACCCTTGTATTAGTACCTTAATTAGAGCCTATACATACTATAAGTATGGGTATAAGCTTGGAGCTGGTAGAATATGGAGATGAGGAGGGAGGAGGGGTTGAAAAAAAATACTAATAATAAAAATGAAAAATTACCTGAGCGCGGGCTTGTTCGCCGACTAGAATTACATCTCGGGTCGCATCGTGTAATGGGATATCCGATATGAAAAGACCTCGACTGGTTAAGCTTTCCAGTCCGTCTAGAGCCGGAGCGCCGAGAAACATTAGGCTATCGGATTCGGAACAATATACCATTTGACCTTTGAGTTGTAGTCCCTGCGAACAATGGAAAACAACGTACGTTAAATACGACAAGTTAAACGAGCATTTCAAAAGACCGATTATTACACACGTGCAATAGGTAAATTATATTATCGCGTCTCCGAATGATCATCAAGTGACCATACAGATTTGCAAATTCATTACCAACTACAAAAGCTACATTGCAACAATATGAGAACGATAGGTTGGCAAAAAAAAAAAAAATGGCATATCTTATGCCTAATTAATTCGCCAAAGGTTTTTATTATACCCATAACGATGCCTAATTTTTGTCATTTCCAATTCGTAGCAGATTTTAAAACGAAAAGCAATAAGACAAATCTTCAGTGGTGGTCGTCGTCTTCGTCATCGTAGTTATTTTTTTTCCTTCTTACTCTTTCGAAGGGAACAATTTCGCTTCATTTACCCTTCATCATTTATTCATCGTGTTTTTACGCAAAAGGTTAAAAAAATTTTCATTATTTTGACATAAATATCGGACAAATAGACATCTTGGTAGGTGAATTATTTATGGTATTTTACCTAGACCTACCTATCTACCTGCCTGCCTGCTGTAAAAGAAGAAGAAGAAAAATATAAGAATGAGAATAAGAAAAATTGATTTCATGATAAACACGCTGCGTTCGCTCGTGTTGCTAATGTCTTCAAAATTATACAGTGTGTTTGGTAAACTTTTAGGTAAATTTAACCTGTCAATCAAGCGTTCATTGTATTCGGTTGAATAATTTGCCAACACGTTTTAACACACGTCGAAAGGGACAAAAAACCGAAGAAATATTTCCGACGTTTACGCTAACTTCCATCTCACCGACAATATCTAGGTACAATATATGTAGGTACCTAGGAACTAGGTAGGTAGCTTGGTACATTGTACACAATATTTCACCCCTCCCCCCCTCCAAAAAAAGGAGACAAAATATAATTTCAGTAGATAAAGGTACCTGGTTCTATGTACTTAGGTAATAATTATGGAGTGTTGAAGCCTCGAAGGTATAGACGAATATGCTTGGTACAGGTATGCAAATGAATTTAACAAGTAGGCGGATAAAACGATGGAAAAAAAAAGGTCACGACTGAATAATTGGACACGAATCGAAGATACGATCAGTCTACAATTTTAGTCATTCTGTTTTTTTTTTTTTTTATTTGGCATATATTTTACACGGTAAAATTTGCAATGAGATAAAGGAAAGCGAAGGAAAATTCAAAATATATCAAAAAAACGTGTTTCACCATTTTGGCATAAAAGGCATCTCTCTGGCACCTGCAACAGACGTCATAGAGAGCGTTGATGTATCAATTTTAAGATTGGTATACTGGACGATTGGTAGGATGAGGTTTTGTGGTGTCGACATTTTCCCTTTTCCATGTATTGGCTACTCTGTATCAAGTGATGAAATATATACATTTTTTAGTCGTCAATCGTCTGTTGATTTAATAAATGTATGGTCCAGGCAAATGCAAGTTAAACGGTACCACTCGAAGCTATCTCAGGGGTGTCGAATTAGTAGTAGGAATAAACATGCTACGGGGCTGTCTTGATCAGTTTCCAATATTATCACATTTTTATAACGGCTACGGGTTTACTCAGCGAACAGATTCAAAAAATAAGTGAATTTTCAAACTCAGCGACCTCAAATTAGTAACAATCGATACGTCAATTCATTTTTTCAAGTTTTTTTTTTTTTTTTTTTTTTTGGATCTTGACCATAATGAGGAGGCTAATGGGGGCGTTGAGAGTGGCCGGATAAAAAAAATGAGCCAATAAATAAGCTCAGCATCCTCGAATCAGAAGAAACCGATACGTCACTCGACTTTTTCCATTTTTTCTAATTATGACCAAAATTGATAGCCCTGGGTTCCCCCCTCCCCCACCCAATGAGTGATTGAGATTTCGTTTTGAAAATTGATTGTTTAAAGGAAGCATAAAAAGATCTATTCGTGGTAATTTTTTCAGAATTTTTAAATGGTAGATTTCTGCCTTTATACTCATCATGAGAAAGTTGAGCTTTCAACACTTTAACCATCAATTTGTAAAATAAAATACTTTCACTTTTTACAGAATACATGTGGAATTCTGATAAATTTGACGATGATGAATTTTGGATTTATTGAGGTGTAGAAATCCTTCTGACCACCTGACCACCTGCCGAGTGCGATCAATTATTTCGATAGAATTTTTAACGCCATGAATTTTGGGTATATGGTTATTTTTGAGTTCGTTCGAGTATTTTCGTAATTTTCGACCAATTTTCATAATTTTTACCCATTTGTTCAACATTTTTTTGTCATTTTTGTTCAATTTTTTGCCATTTCAACCCATTTTTATCCACATTTATACAAAATTTTCCCAAATTTTTCAGCATTTTACGTGATTTTTGATCAATTTTTTTTGCACTTCATATTCATTTTTTTTTTCACATTTCTACAAAATTCTCAACGAGTTTCAACGAATTTTTCCAGAATTTTGGTCAATTGTTACCAATTTTTTCGTGATTTTTCGATCAATTGTTTTCTTCTTTTACACATTTCTGTAAATTTTTTACCTAATTTTCGATGATTTCTTTTACATTTCACTTGTAAGTCAATTTTTTCTCATTTATCCGCTATTTGTCGTGATTTTTGTTTAATTTTTCGTATTTTGAACGATTTTTTCATATTCTACATTCATTTTCTTCACTTTAATCTATTTTAGTAAATTTTTAAGCAATTTTCAATGCTTTTTAATAATTTTTTTCATGTTCTAAGTCAATTTTCACCCATTTTCTAACATTCTTTCATAATTTTTGGTCAATTTTTCTTCGCTTTTCGTTCATTTTAGTCTATTTATATGCACGATTTTTTTCATATTCCAAGTCAATTTTCTTCACTTTTCACCAAGTTTAGTCAATTTTCACGCAAATCTGAATGTTTTCTAATGATTTTTTTCATATACAAAGCCAATTTTTGCCCATATTCTTGGTTAGTTTTCACCAATTTTCCAGCATATTTTCGTTATTTTTGGTCAATTTCCTTCACTTTTCGCCAATTTCAGTCTATTTTTAGCCAAACTTCAATGCTTTTTAACGATTTTTTTCATATTCTAAGTCAATTTTCACCCATTTTCCAACCCTTTTTTCGTGATTTTTGGCCAATTTCGTTCACTTTTCACCCATTTTAGTCTAATTTTTACGCAAATTTCAATGCTATTTAACGATTTTTTTCATATTTCAAATCAATTTTCACCCATTTTCCAACATTTTCTCGTGATTTTCGATCAACGTTCTTTTTTGTTTACCCACTTCTGACAAATTTTTTACCAAATTTTCATCGATTTCTTTTACATTTTACTTGCAAGTCAATTTTTACTCATTTTTCAACTATTTTTTGGCATTGTTGTTCAATTTTTCGTACTTTTGACCCATTTATATCAAATTTGTAGCCGATTTTCGACGATTTTTTTATATTCCAAGTCAATTTGTACGAATTTTGCAACATTTTTTGTGATTTTTGTTCAATTTTTTGTACTTTTCATTCATTATTTTTTACAACTCAAGTCAATATTTGCCCATTTTGCAATGTTTTATCGTGATTTCTAAACAATTTTATCAACTTTTAACTCAATTCAGTCAATTTTTTACCCGTTTCTAATAATTTTTTTCATATTTTAAGTCAATTTTTCACCAATTTTTCGTGATTTCTGTCAACTTTCCGTGTTTATCTCTCATTTGATCAAATTTGTATATAATTTCCGATGATTTTCAACGATCACGTAAAACCAAAAGGAATTGATCAACTTACTCAGTACTTAGCACGACAAGGTTGCAGTCAAAAGACGTTAAGATTCACTAATGATAACTAAAAGCCAAATAGCAGACTTCATCGAATCGAGTTTCAAGCACCATTCTTTTAGCCACGTTTTATCAATATCAATTTATTGATATTTTTTATTACTGCTACTTTTGAACCTTCGAAAATGAGAACAATAAAAAAATCAAACACCGAAATCAAAATAATAGAAATGGGGAAAAAATTAAAAATAAAGTATATTTTAAAAAATAAGAAAAGTTAAAAAATAAAAACCATCAAAAATTAAAAAATTGAAAAATGAAAAAAATGAAAATGAGAACAATAAAAAAATTAAAAACCGAAATCAAAATAATAGAAATGGAAAAAAAATTAAAAATGAAATATATTTTAAAAAATAAGAAAAGTTGAAAGATGAAAAAAATAAAAAACATCAAAAATTAAGAAATTGAAAAATGAAAAAAATGAAAATGAGAACAATAAAAAAATTAAAAACCGAAATCAAAATAATAGAAATGGAAAAAAAATTAAAAATGAAATATATTTTAAAAAATAAGAAAAGTTGAAAAATAAAAAAAAATAAAAAATAAAAAACATCAAAAATTAAAAATAAAAACCATCAAAAATTAAAATATTGAAAAATAAAAAAAATTATAAATACAAATAAAAGAAAAATTAACAAATTAATTTAAAAATACGAAAAATACGAAAAATAAAAAAAGTCAAAAAGTGAAGAAAATTGAAAAATTGAATTTAAAAAATAAAAAAATGAGAAATAAAAAATTAGAAAAGTAACAATTTTTGGATCGCTTTGAAGAATTAATAAAAAAAGTTATACGGTCCTCGGATTCTTAGGTTTAGTTATATATGTGCTGTTGCATCAGCACCAATACGTATGTACGCACACAAGACGAGTAAATGTCGTTTAAATTGGCGAAGACAAGTTGAAACAATTAAAGGTAATTGTACCTATCACGTAGATACGAGCAGCACAAAAAAAAAAAACAAAACACACGTTTCATTTTATATTTCGTTACCCTCTCTTTTGCCATCGCGTAATCGTATCATTACACAAACACTACTGGCACCGAACCCTACAACCTTTTCGTAGAGTTTTGAAACTTCGCAACTTCCAAATACACGTACACGTACCCTCTATTAAACACATCGCCCACATACAATATACATACATGCAGTATACATCCATGTATGGGTGGCATGGGATAGGCGGGTATGGGCGGAGAGGGTACCTATTTGTACATTAATGTAAACTACACGCCAACGTGCGAGTATTTATGACGTTTGCTTGCGCTAACGAAACGCCAAGCGAACTCATGTACGATTACGAGTACGAGTATAAGCAAGACTTGGCGAGACTTTCGACGTTAATTTCCATTACGCTAAATACTACGCTACTGTTTTCAGTACAGCTCGAGAGCTCGTTAAGACAACGTGCTGCCGAGATAGATAAAATCGCAAATTAATCAACGACCGATTGGCGTTATATTTTAATTAGAAAAACCTAATCGTTCGAGCAGCATTAATTACGAACGTGTCGAACTTCACCTTTCTTCCCGAATTAACGTTGAAAACTTTATCGTACGTAGAGCGAGACCTACGTTGGTATTATGAAGAAGTGGCGAACGAGAGGTAAGAGGAGGAGGAGGACGACGACGTGTTGCGTTTCTTAAAACAGAGAACTGCGAAAGCGTAATTTCAATACCAACCTTTTTCGTGGTTAAACTTTTTCAACTTTCTTATTGAAAGAAAATGTCCATCGGTATCGGTAAGGCCTACCTAATACTTACTCACTTAGCTTCCCAGCTACCTGGCTACCTCAGTCCTACTTTCATATAAGCAATAGCTTTATTTTTATTAAAATATTTCCAACTATTAACTGAACTTTATTCGAACAAACATTTCTAAATATTCGCCCCCCCCTCCCTGATACACAACAACACATAAATCGAGTCGTTATTTAATTTGTAAACATCTCAGTTCGTGTCAACAAATGCTACATAACAAGACACAACAACTCCACCCTGCGGGCTTAAAACGACACCTGAAAAACCAAATTCATAATTTATTCTACCGTAATTTACGAATTCGCTGGCTTCGTCGAGCCAACAAGGCACCAACATAAGATAAACCATATTATTCTCAACGAGTAGCGAGAATATTTTGGACATTCGCGTGCAAATCACTCCTCTGAACTTCGACTCGCTAATTGGTATCTGTCAACGAGACGTCTTTGTCGCGTCAAATTAGCTAATTTATTGTACGTATACGTTACGTACGTATACGTACGTAGCACGTACATTCTCGTCTAACCAAAATTGTGCGGTTACGTTCGTTCGAATTCGAATCCACAACGTAATGAGATCGCAGTGACGTCGTACTACGTATACCAGAATGTCTTACTCGGTTGTCTATCCATCTTTCGTAAATTTTGACGCTTTTTGGTGTCAATTGACGTACACGTAGATGTACTCATTAAACGTACATCGTGACGCTGGATAATTCCCGATAGGATTGTAGTTTGTTCGCAGATTTCAAACGATATGATATAACTGTAGCGTTTAGAAAAAAAAATCTCCTTCGGAGTGGTTTACCACTGCACTGGGAATTTTTCATGTTTACTAATTTCCTTTTGGGCAAGCTAATAGGTAAGTGAATTCGTGAAAAATGTGAAGAAAACCTTGATACATTTGCGACGTGAATTGTACACAAATAGAATATGACAGTACCATCCTTTCAAAGATAATTGGAATACATATCTCTCCCTGGAGGATTCGCTCACCTTTCTGAAAAAACACTCCCATCTCATCACCTATAACCGGTACCAAAAAATTGTGTGAATAAAATTCGCGCCTTAATGTATCAGGAATATTTCGAATTGGGTGCTAAATTTCGCTCAGACCACTCGCTCATCGCCTATTTCCCAAATTCTCCGTCGAAAAAACACCCCCAATAAAACGATTATTTCTATTTCACATCAAAATTAGCCAACTTACGACCATAGTCGATAGAATCAAAGTTGTTCAGAATCACGAACAGAATTCATACACTGCATTTAACCCCCCCCCCCTCCAACATTGATCACGTATAAGGACAAAACCCCGGAAATTGCCAATATAATTAGGAAATTCGGCATTAATAATGAGGAAGATGTATAAAAATTTTTTTAATCAAAAGGTGTTGAATATCTTCTGCAAGGGAAGTTGGGGGGGGGATGATACTTCAAGGTATCAGCAACCTATAGTTTCTGCTTGAAGTAATTTTCACGGTTTTGGAGCCGATATCGTGGAACACGAATATGATATGTGGCCTTCCGCTAAGGATGGGGCTCATATGGTCGATATGGAATTATGACCATGGAGCCATGGTTCGGACTACGGGTGAGCGAATAGAACTGTTTTCAGTAAAAAAAAGTCCAATATTCGCGGAGTAGGAATTTTTCAAAGTTCGAAAATTAGAAAAATTAGAAATATTCGAGTTTAAAGTTTTTGCAATTTAATTCCAGTAAATTTTCCACAAATATTGATCTTCACCTACCAACTCATAACAACAAACCTTCATTCTATTTCTAAGCCACACAGAGTGAGTCTACCACCATACAACTGTAACACATAAAGAAATTTGCTAATATTTGGTAAGTAAGAGGAAATTTTTTCACAATTGTCAATCAAAACAAGGTTATTACAGTATATCGACCAACAGTGGATGAGGGGAAGGGGATAACAACTAAATCCGTTCTGAGGTTCCAGAAGACCATTAAGACGATTTTCTAGCCACGCCAGATACTTATTTTTATTTTTTTCATTTTTTTCCCCCGAACATTAAAAATCATTTGTTCCGCTCGATACCGCCCCAAATCACTCCGATTCGGTCAATCGAATCAGTTTGGCGACGGATTACATATACATATATATGAGTGGGGATGAATTTGGGTTAAAATTCAGTTATGCTCCATTTTTGGGAAGGGGGTGCTGAGGGGTCAAAAACGCCAAATTTCTCCTTTTTAAGCAAATTCATAAAGAACGAAAAGTTGCATAACATATCTAAAAAAACAACCTCCCAAATTAATTAGGAGGGGAGATATGGGGGTTTCCCTCTATTTCACCTTGAAAAACGACTGCTCCTCCCCTGCATTTAGGTAATTTTGTATGTACATTTAGTTAGAACCCTAGATGTGCCATTTGGGGGTCTCGACTTTTCGGCCCCATTTCACCCCTTCACAGCCTTAAACATATTGTGGTTTTTTGGTCGTTTTTCTTTATTTTTTTGAATTTGTTCCTCATATAACTCCCCTCCAAATTGAGCTAGGAACTTGAAATTAGCTATTTAAACTGCTTTATACAGGGTGTTTTCGGGGTAGAAGTAAGGTATTTCAGCCAGTGACTATGCAACACATACCGAGTCTATGTATGCATGTTTGCCTAGCCTCTGAGCCATAGGGTCTGATTTACATCGATTCAAAAAACTTGCTCTGCCAAATTCGTATAAGTTTTTCAAGCGAGTGCAATTTGAGAACCAAAATAAATGGAGATTTGGAATTTATTCCACAGAAAAGAGAATTCTTTCTGGATTACCATGGGTGTGTTTAGTTTTGGTAACATCAGAGCACAGAGGCGAACAGTTGATAGAATAATGAAAAAAACATGTACAAAAACCCTTAATTTTCATAATTTTTGCTAAATTATTCAAAAAATTTGTTTCCATGACATGTAAATGAAATTGATGCTATCGGCAAAAAAAAATTTGCTATTTTCAACTTCTCATTAACATTAATTTTTAAAATCGGCGTAGATCAGTCTTTTTGGCTCAAAGGCTATGCAAATACACATACATAAGCTCTGTTCATGTAGCCCAATGACTGGCCGAAATACCATACTTCTACCCTAAAACACTCAGTATAGAAAGAAACTTATGATAACTTTGAGTAACACACGACACTTGTCAAATCTACATACCAAGGTTTCATTCCTCATCCACAAAACTGAATTATTCAGAATTGATCAAAAGCGCGCGCAAATTTTTAGGATCATTTCAATAACTTTGGAGGGTTCGAGAGTTAAATTCAGGACTTTTAAAATGCACTTAACACTGCTCGAATCTTATTAACCAAGATTTCAGTTCCTTGGATATACGGTAATTCTGCATGTTCCATCTAAACTTGAAAAGAAATTCATAAAAAGAAGCTGTGAAAATAGATCGCTTATGCAACAAATTGAGGGCACCGAAAAATTTTTTTCAAAATTACACATTAAAATGAACCAGAACGTTATTATCGTCGAATGGTTAAATCGAGAAGCTGCTGGGGAGATTTAATTTGGCGAAAGAATTAAGGAGGCCAGGAGGGGGAAAACCCCACCAACTCAATTTGCAAAGCAGATATTTCTGGAAACTCCCAAAAATCTTCAAAAACCACACAAAAATTACTTTTTTAGATAGGGCTGTAAGGAAATTTAATGGGGACTAAAACCGCCCAAAAATTAATTTTAAGGACCTGTAAAGGGGTACAAGGTGGTTGAAAAATCGAAACCTTAAAAAACACATCTAGGATTTTTAATGAATTTGCACGAAAAACAAATTCCGGGGGGGGGGGTGTTGGTAATGATAATGGTTGCAAAGATCCTTGAAAGTTGAAACTTCCAAAAGGTACTTTAAGAACTTTTGATAAATCCACTAGACAAATTTCAACTACTCAGCTCATTTTTGGAGGGGAATCATCCATAGAACTGATATTTTTCAGGGTCAAAAAGGTGAAAAAACCCAATTACCCCCCCCCCCCCCCCCCCCACCCCATTCCCCCCCCCCCCCCCTCCTAAGGTAGGAGGTTGATTTCTGATTACGTTACTCAACTTCTGATTTTCCATCGATTAGTTAGAAAATAAATAATTTTTGTAATTTTAGCCCCTCAGCATTTCTTCCACTAAATTTGAGCGTTGACTGAATTTTGACCCAAGATAACTTCGCCTTATAATTACTATAAATATACACTAAATCCACGATTTTGGTCGATATCGAATCGAATAAATAACTATAACCTGGTGGAGGGGACAAAGAAGAAACATTTGGTATGCTCAAAAATGGTCTTAATCGTCTTCAAGTACCCTAAAATAGACTCTGTTAATGCTTCCCCCTCTCGTCGCAACCGTCATAAGTTGATGGTCAATGAAAGTTGAGCTTTTTTTTTTGGCAATATAACAAAAAATCTTGTCAAGAGCCGGAAATTATGTAAATTTTAAAACAATTTTTTTTGTAGTTTCATTGTATAAACCACAGATTCAGGCAAAAGTATAATTTTGCTCATGTTGGCTCCTTCAATTTTTGTATAGATAAGCAAACTATCCTACAGGTAAATAGATTGAATTGCCTATTCTTGGTAAAAGGGAATGTAGAAAAATGCGGAAAACCCAATATAAGCTAACAAAAGCTGGTGAAGAGAGGCTGATTTTATAAAAGATACTGGTTATTTGATCTACTGAGAAACTTTTGACTATCCATAAATATCCATCTTTCAATGCTTTTCTCCCCCGCCCCCTCCATCAACAAAAATTAACCCAATTGACTGATTCTGCGATATTCTCACTGAAACATGCCTCTCGAATCGTGAAATAAATTCTATACTTCGTTCAACGTGTAAAGCATATAGACTTCCATTTTATGCCAATTCGAGTCAAAATTTGCGTCAAGAGTCACATTCAAAACGTTACAACATAAAGCCTACGATGTTTTTCTATTACACGATAGTTTCATTACATGCACATACTCCGAGCTTTATAGCAACCACTCGAGACGATAGTTGAATACACGCGACAAAATGCTCAGCTATACCGCGATAATCGTTCTATTAAGCCAAAGCTTACACGTATCAATTGACTGCTTCGCGTTAAATACAGATATCAATTAGGAGACGATAAAATCGTCGCCTTCGTTTGGCATTTACACATTACGTACGGTATGTTCATCAGTAAATCCAAAACAAAATATAGAAGAAAAGAGTTACCACCTCTTATTACATACACGAATCATTTATCAACTCTTTATAGTGTACATGCGAATGGTGCGCGGTTTAATTTATAGCTTAACCTTTTGACTCGAACACGCGAAATGTTCACGTTTAGCAAACGTCGTCATCGAGTTAACACTTCATTGCTTCGAGTATGTATTCAAGTATGGGTACGAGTATTTACCATTTTGTCGCGTCTTGTCTCGTCTGAAATGACGAGTGAGGGTGGATGTGCAAAGCTTAACAGCTAGCAAGCTAGATCTACCTATGTGTTGTCTTGCTTGTTAGGATTTGGTACGAAGAATAGCAGCACTACACCTAACCTACCTATCTACCCACATATGTACTATGTAGACATACATAGAGGTACCTTGTACCTACATACCACGTCGAACAAGCATTACTCGAGTTTTAAGTCGACTCGACTATACCGAGGTAGTAAGTAAATTAATCTTTGAACGAGTCAACGAAAATTGGTTGACATGACATATCATACACCGTACCTAGACCTACCTATCTACATGAGCTTATACATCCTACCCGTAAGACGACGAACGTCATATCGAATTCAGTCTTCAACGACACACAACTGAACGACGTCGACATTTATACGCAGTGAGCATGAGAGTACCTACGAATAAGTAAAATACAAACGAAGCTGACGCGATTATAAAACGTCGTCGTTCACCAGATACGGCCCATTAAATGCATTTATATAGTAAATATATAGGTAGCTGTTAGCTAGGTACACAATACACTCCCCCCCCCACACACACACACAAATGTACAAAATGGAGTTCACCGTTCGGCAAAGAGCACCTCTTCTTATACGTTTTGTTACGCCTCGCTAATAATTCAACGCCACGTAATTTACTAGCAAAGCTAAAAGCTCCAGTTCGGCAGCGTAACGCCATGTTTGTTTTGATTTCTCGTCGTATCTAGCACCTACTATTGCAAAAATTTCCTTCCCATACTCGCAATATCCTGCTGTCCATACTACGGCTACCCCAAATTCCCCAACTAGTGTATATAAGTGTGGGAAATATTGAGATGTGGTATTAATGCTCACGTATCGTTAATAAGTTGGCAGAATGATTATTACAGGCTAGAAAATCAACACCTTTAACACATCCCAGGTTCCAGGGTTAAGGAGGGAGTCCAATAAAGGCAGTTTATTAACCTCGTAAGGATAAGGGTTTGATGAGAATGAAATCACCACAATACTGAGAGTATTATTTTATGTACCAGGTGCAAGAATCTACCTACACGATAAGATTTCAGTTTTTCAAGTCAGATGTGCAGAGGAGGGGGAGGGCTGTATATGTGATCCATTCTCCCTGAATTATAATGATCGAAATGAATTTTCAAGTATGGTAAACAACTGAGCAAATTTTGTTCTGTGCAATTTTTGACTAACTTCAAAATTGAAGGGGCTATTTTAAACAGTTAATCAAAATGAAATATTTCAAAAAAAAAAATAATAAAAATAATAATGAATATAGATAAAATATGGAAAGTTTTCGTACTAAATGTATATACCAAATTTCAACCCCCTAGCTTAATTTGGAGGGGAGATACGCGTGATACAAACTCAAAAAATAAGAAAAACCGTCCAAAAAATCATTTTTTGAGACTGTGAGGGAGTATGACAAGGCTAAAAAGTCAAACCCTCAAAAGGCGTATCTAGAACTGAAAATAAATCTGTATGCCAATAACTCAATTTGGAAGAGGGATATGCATATGGGACCGTCTTTATTCAAGGTGAATAAGAAAAAACCCTTAATATATCCTCTTCTAATTGACTTAGAAGGCTGATTTTTGGATATGTTGTTCAACTTTTCATTTTCTATCGATTGATTTGAAAACAAACAATTTTTGCCATTTCAGCCCCCTCGGCATACCCTCCTCCCATTTGAGCATAATGGGTTTTGATCCAAGGTCATCCCTACTCGAAAATATCAAATCTATCAACAATCCAATCCTATTGCCCAAATTTGATCGATTTTGGTCTGTATCGTGCTGAGTCAATGAGTTCTAGTTTCGAGAGGAAAAAAATAAAAAATAAAAAGGAATACTTAGTGCTCGTTGCACGCAAACAATGAACATCGAAAGAATGTCAGTTCTGATACTTTTCACGTTGTCGGAATAAATTCAACTATTATGTTCACTGTTTCTCTACAAATAATTTTCGTCATAACTTTTCAACATTTCAACATGAAATCACCAAGTCAACAAGGGTCAAAGTCTGCACATTTCAATTCATAATCATAAAATCAACCAGAGTGACGATCAACCAACTTTCTTCAGCATTTCAACTTGAAATCACAAAATCAATCCAGTGTCAAAGTCAACTGTTTATGCGTCAACTTCAAGAAATTATAAAATCGATTGGGATCAAGTTGAACTGATTTTCCTTGGCATTTCAACTTGGAATCTTAAAATCAGATCGACTGTTGGCGGATCAATGGATGATGACATTAAATTCTTCATAAAACAAGTCCACTGATATCATTCCGGGTCATAAAAATTTGTCCAATGATGTCAGTCGAATGATGACGCCACACTGTTGACGGTCCGCCAATGTCATCCAAAGGTGACGGTTAACTGTTGACGATTTTTCCAGAATGCGCTATTAAACATCTTTCGATGTTAAAAAGTCCGCTGACGTCATTCCAGGCCATAAAAATCTGTCCACTGATGTCAGTCCAATGGTAAGTCACTCTGTTGACGGTCCACTCAGACCTACATCTCTAATTTCCCTCAACATTTCAACTTAAAATCATAAAATCAATCCTTCATAAAATAAGTCCACTAATGTCATTTCAGGCCATAAAAATCTGTCTACTGATGTCAGTACAATGATGACATCACACTAGTGATGATCCACTGATAACGTCTCTAATTTTCTTCAACATTTCGACTTAAAATCATAAAATCAATCCTTCATAAAATAAGTCTACTGATGTCACATCTCCAATTTTTTCCGAAATTTTAACTTGAAATCATAAAATCAATCCTTCACAAAATAAGTCCACTGATATCATTCCGGGTCATAAAAATTTGTCCAATGATGTCAGTCGAATAATGACGTCACACTGTTGATGGTCCAATAATGTCATCTAAAGGTGACAGTCAACTGTTGACGATTTTTCCAGGATGCGCTATTAAACATCTTTTGATGTTAATAAGTCCACTGATATCATTCCAGGCCATAAAAATCTGTCCACTGATATCAGTTTAATGGTATCGTCACACTGTTGATGGTCCACTAATGACATCTCTAATTTTCCCTCAACATTTCACTTTAAAAATCATAACATTTTGCTTTCATAAAATAAGTTGACTGATGTCATTCCAGGCCATAAAAATTTGTCTGCTGATGGCAGTCCAATGATGAAGTCATACTGTCGACAGTCCTTTAATGTTATCTAATGTTGACGGTCAATTGTTGAACATTTTTCCTTGCAAAAATTATCTCAATAGTCTTATAGGACCCCAGATTTGTTGATACACCTCCCTCCACTCAAAGTGGGTTGATAGTATGTAATATCCTCCTTTTTGTTGACAATATGATATAGAAAGTCAGACTAATGATCATGACAAAATTTGCTTAGTTTATTATTTAATTTCCATTCCTAACAGTCCCATAGCTGAAGATCCAATTTTTAAGAAAGGCAAGTTCTTCACCTGCCGTGATTTTTTGGTGGTACCTGGTAACTTCTAAATCTTAAATCTTTACATCTTCTTGCCACACACAGAGCATCCTGTAGATAACCATGAAATGGATAAAATGATCTTATTAGTATGTTGCCTAAATGAAAATTTGAAGCGAAAATGATCCAAAAAATGTGTAAGATTCGGAAAAATATTTTATTTGATCCTCTATTCTTGCATAATTTTTCAAATCGAATAAAAAAATGTTTTTTGCATAAACTGCCTATCTTCAAAATCGAGGGGATTGTTGAGAGTTTCTCATACTCGACTAAAAAAATTGCATCCCAATCTTCCTAAATCAAACCTATATGTATTTTATTTTTACAACTGATAGGTCTGAATAAAAAGCAAATTATAATCAGCATTCCACACAACCCTTTCACTCGATGATGGACAATTCTTTCAAAGAACATTTTTGGTTCGTATTGAAAAATTATACCAGAATTCTTGTCTGTAAAAAATATTTCTCCTGAATTTTGATCATTTAAAATCAACGCTTCTTCAAATTCTGAATTAGATAACTTGTTCGCATCAACATTTCTACTCATTCCATCGTTCATTATTTCTTTAAAATATTACCTCAGGTTATTAGAATATTAATTTAGACAGTGCGTATGTAGGTTTCTGGCGAGTTCTGGGCGTTCGTTTTAGCTATGAATTTTCACAAAATGCAGAGAAATAATGCTGCTTTTCTTTCGAGGAAATTTTCTGCTGAAAGATGATTTTAATTTTATCGAAAATTAAACTCAGAATAATGCGAATATAAAGACAATAACCCATACAGCTGTATACCTAGGTTCGCTAAAAAATATTATGAGCTACATGTAGGCACTAGGCAGCTATTATAAGTACGATCCTTCTGTATATAAACTTTACTATCGAATCGCCTCGTTTTTCTTTTGTAATTCGCAGGTTAATCGCGTCGATGAAAACTTTTCTCATAACGCCTTTTAAATCTACGCCATATTGTTCGCATCGTCGTTGTCGTCTTTTTATCAACAATTAGAATATTCTTATACGGCTGATGCTTGCGGCTACGGCTATCCTCCAACACATTTCGACTTTATTGCCGGAAAATTTTAACATTATTATACGGGAAAACTTCGCTAGCGCCGTCATCGTTTTGTTTTATTATACTCTTTGATGAGGATGACTGTGCTTTTCTCATCCTGTCTTTTTCTTTTCTTTCATGCAAGAGTGGCTAAGGGGCTCTTTTCTTTTTCTTAATTTATAGCGTGTTGGCGTACCTACGTACACTTTCGAAGTAAATCAACGAATTAATTAGGTTTTTCAACAACGAAACGTAGTGCGATGACGCGACCCGACCGAAGCATTCAGCTTGTAGCTGCTACCATCATCATCATCATCATCATGGTCTAACCTCAGGGCTGCGTGAAATATTAATGTCAACTTGAATAAAACCTGAATTATTATAGTATTAATTCTCGCCCAACAACTTTTTATAAATATCCATCGTCACATCGCGTAGTCGAATTGATAAAACCAAGGTATCTTGGAAATATGCAAAAAGTAACAAAAATACTCGACCGAAAATCGAATACAAAAAAATGTCACGTAAAACAATTTGCAAATCTTGAAGAGATAAGCAATTTGACATACGTCTATAACTACTACACGAGTGTAAAGGCAACGCAACCCATCGTTCTTTCGCTTCTCACAAATCCAAAGGCTATTCAATTCATTTGCTGAGATGTACGTCTACGTATGCCTACGTACATTTAAGTTACTAGTTTTAAGGAACACGATAAATTGAAAATAACTTACTTGAACCGGAAAATGATTCAACGACGATGGCAGTCTTAATGTCAGAACAAACGACGAATTCGTCCTTTTCAATATATCCTCGAACCGTATTTCGACTCCGATCGGTCTACTGATTTCAAAATACGTCTCCATCGAATATCCTGTATCGCAACAAAAACATGAAAAAAAAAATTATATTAAATAACTACAAACATGATGAAAATTAAATCATACTTAATCCTTTTTAAATTAATATATTTCAAGTTCTTATTTATTTATTTTGAATCATACTCTAGGTGAGCCTTAATTACTAACAAAAAAAAAAACACCTCAAAATCTAGCTTCTACAAGCTGCAGAACAATATTTAAATTTTCTCAGAACAGAATATTTGTATAATTTCAAGAGCACAAGGACGATGGTCAGTTATTGGTAAGGGTGGTTATTAGGTTAGGCCAAATTTTGTTGTTTTTTTTTTTGGAAATCTGCATGCGACGAGGTCACAATATTAGTGAAATAACTTCAAAAGGATGTGATAAAAATTTCAGCCCCTTGACTCAATTTTTTAAACTTTAGTTGGGGGCTGAAATGTTTACCACATCGTTTTGAGGTCACTTCGCTAACATTCAGCCTTCCCGAGTGGTTATATCAGCTGTCTGCCCTCAGTTCAAAACTAAAAATGGAAAGTCAAGTTTTAACCCCAGAAATACATTCCATTTCTGTCCAACAAATCTAATTTAAATCTCTTACTCACTTATAATTTAGTTTTGTACATTCGAATTCGAGTGCAAAGTTACAAACTGAAAGTAAAAGGAAGGAATGTAATAAAAACTAAGATATTACCGACTGTTGACTTATACTAGTGAGTGGGGAGGGGGTTAGATCAACCATGAAATCCGTTTTGAAGTGCCAGAAGATCATTGAGATCATTTCAGCTGATGTCAGATACTCGTTTATTCTTATTTTTTTTCGATACGAAAAAATCATTCACATCATCGATGCTTTAACACCGATACTTCAGCATTAATGCTTCAACACCGAGGCTTCAGCATTAGTGCTTCAACACCGAGGCTTCAGCATTAGTGATTCAACACCGATGCTTCAGCATTAGTGATTCAACACCAATGCTTCAGCATTAAAATTTCAACACTGATGCTTCAGATTTGGTGCTTCAATGCCAAATACCTGAACATCAGTGATTCAACACCAATGCTTCAGCACTAGTATTTCAACACCGATGCTTCAGATTTGGTGCTTCAACGCCAAATACTTGAACATCAGTGCTTCAACCACGATGCTTCAGCACTAGTACTTTACACCAGTGCTTTTATTATAAGTGCTTTAGCACAGATGCTTTTACACCAATGCTTCAACACTGATGTTTTTGCATCAGCACTCAGACAATGGATGTTGTAACAAAGATGTTTTGGCATTGATGGTTTTTTTTTACACAGATGCTTCAACGTCTTATTTTTTTTTGCACCATTGCTTTAGTATCAGTGCTTCAACACCAATGCTTCAGCACCAGGGGCTGTTTACATTTACCACTAGTGGTTCAACATAGATACTTCAGTACTGATGCTTCAACACTTATGTTTTAGCACCTATGCTTCAGCAATGTTTCTTTAATGCCAATTCTTTAACGTCGATGCTTTGGTGCTGTTGCTTAAACACGGATATTTGAGGTTGATGTCTTCGTCAATACATCATTGACAGTGGGAGCATGGGAGTACAGGAGTATGGGAGAAATGTGCACCTTTTACATCAACTTCTGGGAATATAAAAAACAGATAGATCTTCTCTCATCCCCCTAATTTTCAGTCAAAATACAATGAAGAAAATTGGGATCCCAAAATTGCTGAAAACCCCTTTAGCATTTTCAGTACTTTCATTCTAGTAGCACCAAAATTTCGTAAACTCTCTTGACATACGTTTTATAGTTGTTACAACAGGCGTATGTTTTTTATATTTTTTGTTTTCATTTTTTATTCTCATATAAATCTTTGAATATGTTGGTTGGTTTCAACTCAGCTTTTTCCACTCGGTTCGTTTTCTCAATTCTTATATACGAAACGATGTTATGCACGCTGTCAGTTCACCTTGCGGCTCACTATTCTCACAAACTTATATCGTTGGTGCTCGGCGCAGCACGTGGTTTCAGTTGGTAAATTTCTCACGCATACTGGTCCCTTACGTAGTGCTTTTCCGTGTATCATACGTATCCATATTTGAAAGTGTAATGTGCCTCGTGTACGGCTTTTATACGCCACTGAGGCGATGTATGGCATCTCTTGCAACAATATTCACTAGCCAGATTTCTTTTGCCCAGTCTTCCCAATCCGTAATGCAAATATACATGCGAAAAATCGAATGAGAGGGGTAGGCTGTAATTTGTATTCTAATTTAACCAAAAGTAAATTAAAAAATTGATCAATTGTAAAATGAGAGTAACCTGTTAAAAGTATTGAAAATGCTGAGGAATACCTAAACATTGAAATAATTCCAAAGTGCGCCAAACTGTGGAAGATCCAAAGAAGATTTGGACCATGTTGAAAACTTGCAATGCAACAATTTACTTTATTACCAGACTACGACGTATTAGTAAACAATAACAAGATGAAAAATAAAAAAATAATAAAAGCGAGAAAAAAAAAGGCGTAAATTCGTCGTCGCAGAACGTTTCGAATAATTACGCAATTTCGTAATTTAATTTCAATTCCGCCATGTTGTCGGCTCCCGCGAGGATATTTTACTCGAACGTACAATAAAAACCAAACTGTCAAGATGTCAGTTGGCGTTTGTAAATGAACGCGGCGCGCTACTGTTTGAAATTGAAATTCCGTTAAAGATTTGTACGGAAAACTAAACATTTTGTCGACGAATGATAATGAAAAACAAAAAGAAGCACGAAGATGAGAATAAGAGCAAGCGGCGACACAAGAACAAGAAGAAAAATGGACAACGAACGAGCAAACCATCAGCAAGAGCGAGTGAGTGAGATGAAGGAAGTGAGCCCACCTAAAATACAACGAACTAGATGACGAAGAAATGAATACAGAACTAAAAGATAGAAAGAATTGAGGAAGAAAATAAGAAGGGAAAAAAAAGAAAAATAAACCTCCTTCTAAATAAAGAAATAAACTCGTTACATTCGGCGGATAATATTAAGCTCGGTAAATTATTTTAAGACAAATTCCAACTACTGAGCCGCTCCGTACTGCACCGCTTCTTTCATTCCGAGTAAACAGCGAACAAAAAGAAGGGGGATAAAACCACGCAAAAGTTTTCATTGCTATTTTCTGCGGCTCTTTATGTAATTTTGGTAAATCCCAACGGAGTGTCGGTATCGGTAAATCCGTCGTGAGCGTCTATCCTTCCCTCTACCTGTCTCTTCCCTCACGAAGAGTCGAATTTGGTTCGTTTTTTTACTCGCACATTGCTATCGTGGCCACGACAAAACGTGTGAGGAGTGACATTTGCAAATGGATTTTCACGTTAAGCCGATTATGAGAAACTGGTCGAAATTCAATCGAATACCATTCTTATATTGATGCCTCGCTAGTGGCCTATTGCATCGTATTAGCGATGGCACAAGAAGTGTGAAAGGATTGATAACTGCGGTGAAGAGATTTTTAGCATTCGCATAAGGCTCATATTTTATATATGAATAGTCGGATAGGCGAATGCTACGTATCAAGAATATAGGGTGTTTCATAATTATATAATGTACCTTTAAAAGATAGATAGAGCAACGTATGAGACGCCCATGTTTGTATAATTGCAGAATTGCCACGGTGATTTGTCCACCTTTTAAAGAGCTCGGCAGAAAAGCATGCTACCTACCTAATTCCGTTTGGGTATCTTGAATTTCTTTGATCGCTGATACAAGTTGAAAAGATCATTTTTATAAATAACAAGAAGTCCTAAAAATTCAATTGCCTGTTTATCAGTATAGCTGGATTCCAAAAACAATATACTTGATTTTCAAACCGAAATTCTACAGATCGTTTTTATGTACACTTTTAAAGGCTATGTTTGGAGCAAAATACTAAAGATCGCTTTGAGAATGAAGACGGAAAATTTCTTTCAACCTACATCTAAATAAGTTGAACTCAGTTATCATCTCAGCAACCAGGTCTAAAATTATTTTCTATGCTCAAAAAAAGTACCTAAGATCACATCCAGAACTAATTTCCTGAGTACCTTCATTTCTAATACAAAATTCCACAAATCAGCCAACCTTCAGATCACCTTCAATTCTAAAGCAAAATTCTAAAGATCATATCTACAGTCAAGTATTAGAACTTATTTGTGAAACAAAATTCTAGAGAATATTTTTTATACAGTCAGGTTTTACAACAAGTTGAATTTCATTTCACAAAACAAAATTCCAGAGATCATCTCTGGAGCCAAGTTCATGACCAACTCCATTTCTTTAACAAAATTCTAGAGACCTTTCTCTAGGATCAGGTTCTAAACTACTTTCATCTTCAAGCAAAGTTTTAGATCATCTTCTATCTTTCATAAAAAGTTCAAAGTCATTTTACTTTATAAAACAATAAATCCCAGAAATCATCTTTAGAGTAAACCAGAGCATCTCAATTTTTTTAAATTTCAGAGATTATCTCCAGAATTAAGTTCTACATCACATTCATCTCTCAAGCGAAGTTCTAAAGATCATATCTACAGTAAAGTATTAGAATAACTATATTTCTGAAAAAAATTTCTACAGATCGTTTATAGAATCAGGTTTTACACCATGTAAACCTTCATTTCTGGAAACAAAATTCTAAAGAATATCTCTAGAGTCAAGTTCATGATCAACTCCATTTCTTCAACAAAATTCTGGAGACCTTTTCTAAGGTTAGGCTGCAGAATTTTTTTTCTTCAAGCACAGGTCAAATTTTAGATTATCTGTCATTTCTCGGGCAAAATTCAAAATCACTTTTATTTCTCAAACAATAAATTCCAAAAATCATCTCTAGAGTATAATTCTTGAGCATTTCAAGTTCTCAAAATTCCAAAGATCATCTTCAGAATCAAGTTTCACACATTACATTCATCTGTTAAGCGAAGTTATGAAGATTGTCTCGGAAGTCAAGTTCTGGAATATCATAATTTCTTGTACAATGTTCCAAAGATTTACTGTAGAGTCAAATTCTAGATCACTTACATTTCTTGAGCAATGTTCTAAAGATCATCTTTAAAGTGACATTTTAGATCATCTTCATCTCTTGAGCAAAGTTCTACATGCATTATCTAGAGCTAAGTTCTTATAATCCTATGCGCCTCCTATCAATATTTTTGACTTCTAAAGATTGATTCTAGTGTCAAGTTCCAGTTCACCTACATCTCTTGAGCAAAATTCTAAAGATCATCTTCTGAGTGACGTTTTAGATCATTTTCATCTCTTAAGGAAAGTTCCAAATACTTTCTCTGGAGTTGAGTTCTTATAATCCAATTCTCCTCCAGTCAACATTTTTGACTTATAAATTCAAAGTTGGAGCCACAATTTGTTCTTTATCATTGTATTAAAATATACAATTTCATTCAAAACTGAGAAAAATATGTTATCATTGATCATTTAACCACATATTTCATTTTGTTTTCAGTTCAACTACAATACAAATAATTATCAAAATTTCAACAAGAAAACATTTTAAAAATAATCTGTGTGGAAAAATGTATCAAACAAAAAGACAGCCCTGTAGAGATATCATCAACATATGAAAGAAGTTACAATTCTAGCTCGTCGTTTGGGTACACTGACATCAAATATAGAAATCCATAAGTAACCAAGGGTGATGCTACACATACGTATGAGACCTGCGAGTATTTTGGTTTTAGAAACAAACACAGACGACTAAGAAGACTGAGGAGAATAGATAGGTCTTGGTACATTGCATCGTCGAAATAATTTACATACCATCATTTCGCTCATATTAACACCAAAGAGAGTTAATGTTTTGCTTCGTATGCTTTTCAGTTTTCAGTACGTACTCGGGTTAAAATAATAAGCTTTTATTACACGAGCGTTCGTCCGCTGCCAATCTAATGAAGCGAAAGGATCCTACACAAGCAAGACTCGACAACGCCATCCATACAGTTGGCTCCCACTACCTTTCTTTTTCCTTTCCTGCAACATCATCATCATATAATGGTTTCATCAATGGTGGTTCCCAGTATCGTTCGCTCTTCACCCCTTCGCTTCTTTGCTCGATTCAGCCATCGAGTAAATGATTCTAATTAAAATACACCCCATTCCAGGCTGAAGAAATTAAAAAAAAATTAATTTTAATACGGTCGCGACGACAAAAATCTCATCGTCATCGTCCGCATCGTTCGCCATCTATCCCGCAGCGAAAGAACAACGCGCTATAATTAACGAGCGTAATTTGAAAAAATTTCCATCACCAGGCCGAGAAAATATACCATTTCCGCGTTCTTTTATTCGTTGCCAAGTGTCCATTTTTATGAAAAGGGGTATTTTCCGCCATCCTCGTCGTCGTCGGTCGAATATTACCACGGAAAAAAACGAAGAAAAAAAAGAAATACATAATTAACAAATTAAAAGCTTCTCCAACGTAAACGCGTCCTTCGCATTTTCCAGCATTTGTTAGAACGTTTCGCTTTGTGCATACTTTTTACTCGCATAATCGCGTAGGATTATGTACTTATACTACCCCTGAACAATTTAGCTTGACCTTTTTTAATGAAAGCATGGTAATTTAGGTAATTGAAAAAATGAATGGAGGCGAAATGAGAGATAATTTTGGTTAATGTTATTGTAATAAGGTGACAAAAATGTGGAAATCGTGAAATTGTTTTCTATTGGAAGATCGGAGGCTTCATTAAGATTTTCAAATATGCATATTGAGTAGTTGAAACAGATCATCAAATGACTACAGGTCCCCAGTCCTGTCCACATAGGATTGGGTGTGAAAGTGGTATCAACGTTTGTGCTTCGTTTGTGCACAACTCCTTTCTCTCTGTTTTAAAAAACCTCCGGCGAGGATGAGGACATGCGAGCCCCACTCATATGAGAATGGTGGTTGAAAATACTGTCAATCGGTTGTGCTTCGTTAATGGCCTGTTGAATGATGTAAGTCTGTGCTGATTCCCTTGCATAAGAAATCAGATGCAAGATTATGCAAAGTCGATGTTACAAATCTTAAACAACCGGATTAAGGCATATCTACACAGGCAAATTCCATCTGAACAAGCGGCTTCGTGCTAGGAAGAAGCACAGTGGAACAAATCACGAGGCAGTTCATCCCCAACCTGAGGGTCAGATTGGGAAATGGATTGGTCGTTGGTACACAGGTGACTCAGTTGCTCACTGGACACACATCTATGGTGAGCACAAAATTCACATGGCTCTTGAACATTGGACTGGTGGTATTTCTATTGGAGGAAGAAGAATCTCTAATCTGCGATCTGCAGATGATACTACCACGATTACTGCGGATGAAGAGGAGATGACAGAGCTCGTCAATCTGGCGAGGATAGCCAGTGAAAACTTCGAACTTAGTATTAATACATCAAAAATGAAAGTCATGGAGGTGAGTCGGCCCAAATGTCTTCCAGTTTCTACAGCCCTGGGCGAATACGAAAAGGTCAACGCTTTCGTATATTTAGGCTCCATCATCGAATGAGATGGAGGCTCGTGGGCAGAAATACGGCGCCGAATCACTCTGAGCAAAGCAGCTATGACTGGACTGCGTAATGTCGCATGCAATAACAAGATCTCCAGAAAGACAAGGAAGACTTATACAGTTACTTGTTTCCTCTGTTTTCCTATATGCTGCCAAAGCATGGCCGTTGAAGGCAGATGATAAAAGAATTGACGCTCCTGAGGTATAGGTCTGGCAAAGGATGCTGAGCATACCCTGGACAGCGCGACAAACCAACATTTCAATCGTCAATGAAATACGGGAGCCAGAGGAGCTAACTGTTTTATATGAGAAACGTATTTAGCATATATTGGACATGTGACCAGGAGAGAACTCGGAAATCTCGAAGAACACATTCTCTTTGGTAAGGTCCCAGTTGAAAGAGGGAGAAGAAGATCTCTGACCAAGTGGTCTGACATCATCAAAGCGCGAATGGGCTCTGAGGTAAGCTGCTTCACAGACTCGGGTTCGTGATAGATGGCGCGTTCATAGGTGCAATATGGTCGTAAGGGACTGACACCTACTAATGATGAGGTAAATGGTGGTTCTAGATGTTCTTCTTGAAGGGTTTCAGCTTTTCAATCTTGTGGCACTTTCTTACAGTAGCGAAAAAGTGGGTTTTTGGTTAGGTTAGAAGTACAAGCGCGCCCTTGTCACGGACCAGCGTGATCCTGTCAAGCCAATGGAATGAAGCTGACCTCGAGCTCAAGCAACCAGAAGAATACGGCGCTGAATCGCTTTGAGTGAATGAGGTATGACTAGACTATGCAATGTCATGTGTAATAAGAAGATCTTCAGAAAGACAAGTAACAGGCTTATACAGTCACTCGTTTTCTCTGTTTTCCTACATGTCACGGAAACATAGGCGTTGAAGGCAGATGATAAAAGAAGAACCAATGCCTTTGAGATGCAGATCTGGCAAAGGATGCTGAGCATCCCCTGGACAGCGCGACGAACCAACATTTCAATTGTCAACGAAATATAGGAGCCAATCAGGCTTAGTGTTTTATGTGAGAAACGGATTCTAGGGTATTTTGGACATGTGACCAGGAGAGAGGTGCGAAATCCCGAAAAAGACATTCTCTATGGTAAGGCCCCTGGTAAAAGAGAGAGAGGAAGATCTCTGACCAGATGGTGTGACATCATTAAAGCGCGAATGGGCTCTGTGGTAAGAGCTGCTTCACAGGCATGGGGTTGTGATAGATGGCGTGCTCTTTTAAGTGCAATACGATCGTAAACGACTGAGACCTACCGATAATTAGTGCTCTTTGGTACACGCAATTATTTCGTTTGTACACACCCCTTTCAACCCCTATTTGCCAACATACCCTTGGATGGGGTTGAAAACATGCAAGTTTTGAAAGGAAGCCAGCGCAACTAAGTACTGTCAATCGTTTGTGTTTCGTTTGTGCACCTCTTTGAAAAGGGGTTGAAGAAGATGTACAAACAAAATGAAGGCATGCACAAACGATTCACAATAGTTTCAACCCACCAGCATCCTTCCAAAAATTGAATATCTCCAATCCAGCAAATTTTAACCCCTTTTCAAAGGGTTGCACAAAAGAAATAATTGCGACCTTGCGACCACAAATGAGCACCAATGAAGCACAAAAGATTGGTGCTACTCTCACGCTCCAGCCCCATATGAGTGGGACTGGAGATTTGCGGCCTTTTCAAATAATTTTTCTGCCACATCTAACCCAGAATCAATTCATAAGTTGAAAATTTAGAACTTAAAAACATAACAGGGGCACCAAATGTGCTCCGAAGCAATATTCATTTTCCAGTCCAAAAGAAGATCTGTGGATTAAATTTGGGAATATTTCGAGCATCGCAGTTACTAACAACTCATCAGATGGACTGATCTTGAAAACTCATAATCTTTACAAATTACTATTCACATCAATTATGCTTCTCTTTCTCGTTAAATTATTTACATACTCAACATGCCAAAATATCGGCATTGAACTCTCTCCAATTTCAAATATTCCATCATTACGTACCAACAAATTAATTCGAATGCGAAAACCATTCACGATAAACACTATTTCCTAAGCAAATACTTGGTAAAATTGATCTGCAGATATCAATGAGTTAATTCATCATCACTGCGATGTACCAGTTGAAAAAAAAAATGCCATACAACGATAATGGTTGAACTATCTCGTACAAATGGCTTTCTAACAAAAAGAGCATCGAGAAAGAGATTGAGAAAGCTAACAATGGATCGGTGTACACAAGAAGGATAAGAGATGGGTAGGTCTAGCTGCGTTAAAAACAATAACACCACCACCACCACCATAAGTATACCATAGCGTTGAACTGTGAACTTCGTTTTATATAAATCATCCAGCCGATGCTATAACGTTATATGTATTCTAAATACCAGACGAGGGTACACGAGCGATGCTTTACCTAAATAGAGCCGGTGTAAATGTATATCAGCGTATTTTATGTACACTCTGCATGACGAGGATGATGACGAAGGACGTAACAAGTAACGCTACGCCGCCTGCGCCTGGCGCACAAGATACACAATAATTTCACACTGTTATCTCGTGTCTGGTTTAAATTATTCGTCTAAATTATATTATAAGGCAGAGCGGTACAGGTATTCGTTTCACTGTGTTGTCATATTTTCTTAAAGCACTTGTCAGGATGAGATAATTTTACGCCGGCGAATTAATTATGAAAACATAATTGAATCGAGAGCTTCAATTATTCAAAATTCAATTTCGAAAGTCTACGCTGGCAAGGTGCTATGTATACCTGAGTGCATTACGCGTACAGTATAGCGAATGGAATTGGAAATCGCTGATGCTTATTTTGAAATGTACGCGTGGGTAGCGATTAAAGTAAGTGCTTGTTTCTTCTATCGCAAATACAAAGCCAAGGCAAGTATTCTTACAGCAGAATCTAACTCATTCCAAATTACGTAGAACACAAGTCGTAAAAACTATACCGAAATAATTTGAGCATTGCCCTCTGAAATTAAAAATTACTTATTCATAGACAGCTATTTGAAAAATATGTCAAGAGCAGGCACAATAGCTATCTACCTTGTTTATTTGTACAGTTGTTAACTTCATTTTTTCATTGAAGTTCAAAATGAGATTTTAACCAAGATTGTTCGTTCGCATTGGGTGATGAGATGAGAAGGACGAGAATGGTAAAAATTATTTACCCTTACAACAACACGATGAAGATGGTAGAGGTAGAGGTTGATTTCAAACTAGCTAATTGGAGTACCTAGAAGACATATATATAGGACCCCTCACTTCGAATTTCAACTACTAGATTAAATTTAATAGAAGGACTATGCATGAAAAACGCAAAAATTTTCAAAAACCAATCAAAAAACTACTTTCTAGGGGTTGTAAAGAAGAGCAACCGGGAGCTGGAAAGTCAAAAACTTCAAAATAATACAAAAGCTGCTTGCCAAATTGTAACCTTATATCTTAATTCGAAGAGAAGATACGTATGGTACAAACTCAAAAAAACAGATACATATATCGAACCTAACCGTAACTACTTTTTCAGAGCTATAATGGGATGCAGGGAGGCTGAAAATTGACCACCAAGGCAATCCAATATATTTGTCAAATCCACATTCCACATATTAGTCCATCAGCTCATAATTTTGGAGGGCGAAGTTATGGTTGGTCTGATTTTCGTGACATACTACCGAGAATTAAAAAAAATATCGCGAAGCGACGCTGTTTTCCTAATCAGCATTGCTGGTAGGAAGGGTTCAAAGAAGCTGAAAAGTCGGAACCACCAAAAGGCACATCTAGGGCCCCTACTAAACATACATACCTAATTTAAAGTTTCTAGTTCAATTTGGAGGGGAGTTGTGTGAGGAACAAAATTAAAAAACCTCAAAAATGAGAAAAAGCGATAAAAACCTACTGGGTAAGGGAGGGAAGGGGAATGAGTGTAGTGGAGCAAAAAAGTTGGAACCTCCAAAAGGCAGATCTAGGGTCCCACCTTCCAGCTCAATTTGATGGGGAGATAGGCCAGGAACAGGCCTTTTTCAGGGTCAAAAAGGGAGGGAAAGCCCCATATCTTCCCTACTAATTGACTGAGGAGGTTGATTTTTAGAAATGCTATACAACATTTGATTCTCCATCAATTAGATTAAGAAGGGACAATTTTTGCGTTTTTGACACCTCAGCGCCTCCTCCCCCAAAATGAGGAAAAACTGAATTATTACCCAAATTTATCTTCATTCATTCTGCTGCCAAACTGAGCCGATTGACCGAATTGGAGTGATTTTAGTCGGTATCGAAAGGAGTAAAGTAATTCTAACGTTCGGGAAAGAAATAGAATAAAATAAAAATTAATATCTGACATGGCTAAAAATCGTCTTGATGGTCTTCTAGGACTCCAAAACGGATTTCGTTCATATCCCTTCCCTCATCCGCCGTTGGTCGATAGACTGTGATGGCCTTGTTTTCATTGATAATATTACATAGAAAATCAGAGTAAAAACATTTTTCTAAATCAAAAAAGAGAAATACTCTTTCTCTTCACCTCTCATCGATGTAGGAGGTTTATTTTTGGATACTTCATATAACTTGTGTTTATTCATCAGTTGGCTCAAAAGTGAAAAATTTTCAGTTTTTTTTCTCTTCACGTACAATCCCCCCTCCCCCTGCAAACATAGAATCTGATACCAATGGTCTAATTTGAGCGACTTTTGTTATCATCAAGTCGAGTAAATGATTTTCGCTTTTGAAGGATAAAAAATGAAAAATATACAGAACAAACAACTCGAATGCAATGGTCCTCTAATAGGAAAATCCAAGAATATTTTCGTTGATGACAGAACCCCCCCCCCTATCTGTTCAAGGTCGATAGTTCATAACATCCTGCCTTTCTATGACAGTATGACAAAGAAAATCAGCTTAAAATCGTATTCAATTGATACGAAACATCGAAAAATCTACAACGTTGCCAACCCTAGAAATTTATCATTAGAACTTCACATCGTATTAGTCATGTACTAATGATTTTCCCTCTGCTTAGTGATTTCTATTGTTTTTTCGCGTTTTTTCATAATTTCAGCGAAAACATACATACTTTTTAATTCTTATCATCAAAATCATATTTTTGGTAATATTCTATTTCAAACTCGTGATATAAAGTAAAAATGAACTGAATTTCAAATGTGTAAATTTTCATTTTATTGAGTTTCCAAATGCCAAGTTAGAAAGTTGAAAAACAAAGTTGAATCATGTGATTTTGGTATTAAAAAAAACAAAGGGCTCAACTTGGGAAAAATAATAGAATCCATGTGAAAAAAATACTTGAAAAGAGCAAATCATTGCATTATTTTTCGCAGTTTTTTTTTCGCTCAAACGTCTTTCTTAGTCACCATTTTACGCAAAAAAAAAAAAAACTCGAAATTTAAAATATAGCAATTTCTGGTGATTTTTAAAAGTCGTTTTTAAAGATTTTTGAAAATTTCATTGGACAATATTGGAAGGGATGATTAGAATTGAAAAGTTGATAATACCAAAAATGACTATTCCCATTCCCTTCAGTCCCAGCCAACAATGATAGCAACCTAAATATTTTTCACGTGTTGGCCAACTTTCAAAGTTTGGCCCCGCAAGAAAGTAAAAATTTGGGGATTATTCGTGCACTTGATTCCTCTCCCCCCCCCCACATAAAAATAAGTCAATTTCAACGCATTTTCTCGGCCAGTTTATTTTATTAAACTCAATTTTGGAAGTAACATTTGTAAAAAATAATTTTTTTGCTCTGCCCATTTCTAATTAATACCTTTATTTTGGTAAGAATAGGGAGAAATCCACATGTAGCCCTTGGTAACACAGACAATACGTAGGTTACCACCACTGCCAGGTACACATGCGAAATTCCAAATTCGTTAAAAAAATTTGAACATCAAGACACCAACAGTATGGAAAGCAAAAATGTGTGGAATATGTGAAAAATACATATTACACTTTTACACAAACATATGCCGAAGAAACATGCGAATAAATAATAACATTTGGCTATGATATCATCATCAAAAGCAATAGTTGGGAACGAAAAAATCATACACCGAAAAACTTACGCTACGTAAGACAGTAATGTTTGAACAGACGACTATTAAAATTATCATAAATCTCGGTTACTCACTGCTTTGTGCAATAACATGTAGGTTTTTCATGTACGAGTATTTCGTATATTATAAAGAAACTCAAAACCAGACAGTTCTTCATCATAATCATTCGAGGGCTAACAGCGTACAGTGAAAACCTAAGTTTATTCCAAGTATCCACATTATCATGTCTGTACGTGGATTGAACCTAATTATAATTATATTCGTAATAGTTTTCAATATTCAATTACTTTATTCGCGTGTCGAAGCCAAACATTACATGACAAAAGAGGACTTCATAGCAATTGGAGGGTAAGTAGTGAAATTTTCCAACTGATTTATTCGTCATACTTGCTTCCGCTTTGCATTCCCATCCACTTTCAACGATATCTCACTCCTCTTGTTGTAATCTTTCCCCCTCGTATCCTGCATTACATTCTCACCGCATCTTCTCACTCATCTTTTTCAACCTTCCAAGCAGGTTCATCATTACCTTCTTTCCTACATCCAAAGTCAACTGTTAATATAAAATTGTTTTGATAATTTCATGAAAGTGATTCCCATTCACCCGTAACAATTTTAGCTTATACTAGTTGGTCAGCCGGGAAACATAAGGACTTCAAAACTTAATCTCGGGTCATTTCGAAGGCGATTCTCAACTAGCAGAAATATTAGATCTCCTTATTTTATATGTGCAGAGGTTTTCATTACAAAAAAAAAACCGCTTTGTTGTATGATCCTATAATTGTATATTTTGATTTATAGGACAAGAGTCTGCACAGATTCAGCATTTTATAACAAAGACCTTTGTGCAATTGGTTCAGGATCTTGCCAAAATGTTTGGGTCTACTTTGATGATGGTCTTGGACGTGTAAAGCTTTACCTTTGCCAACACAATTCCAAGAAATATTGCGTATATGCTTTAAACAATTTCAGTATGTTGACGAATACGATGTTGCAAATTAGAACATTTTTTGGACCATGGCTTGGAATTATACCATATTGCGAATGGAGTAAGAGCGCTTTCCCATAGGAGATCTTTTGAAGAGTCATTGCATACCTCTTCATTACATTTTTCTTTTCAACAGTCCTCTGCTAAGCTTTCAATATGTTTGATATAAAGTTAATAAATCGAATACAAGTATTTTCTTTCTTGTACATTAATCCATTGTTAAAATATTCTATAAGCCATACTGATGTATTATTTTTATCAATATACGTATTTTAATCACTATCGAAAGCGTACGGTGTGTTCAATTTAAAGAGCTCAATATAAATTTTGCACTGTTGTCAAATACGATAAGACTGATACAATAGCTCACTGCCGATTGGTTATTGTTCAAATCACTGCCTGCATGTGAATAGCGAATATAAAATTCGCAGTAATGAGATAAATCGTACAAATCTACCGAGTTACATTGATCTTCGCTCAATATCATATACTTTCACAATCAACCCTTGAACTAGGAAGTTTATAGGGGTTTGATTAGGATATAGCTAGTAGCCTGGTTACAAGAGCCTGGTTACAAGCCTAGAGGAATTGATTTAGACAAGGATTTTAGGATTAATGGTGGAAATTTTCTAACCACCATACAATCAGATGATCAATGCGTTTGTCGATGTTAGACAAAGCTTCTCTCGGACGCGTAACGACATTTCCCACTGGCCACACGTGATGACTGGTATTTCGTATACGGGCTACCCTTTACAAAGTAAACAAAACCTTTAAAAACATCGAAAGATGTTTAAATAGCCATCACTTTTTCTATTTTTTTAGTTGCATTTCAGATGACTAAAAATACACCTCCGAGGTGATACACGCGGATCCAGGCCACTACCAAACCCCTGGGTGGCCCATATTGAGAGTGGTAGGTGATGTAAAAATTAGCCCCAAAGCGCGGAATGAATGCGAGTTATTTCACTTTTCAGTAATTTCGCAATAGATCGTAGGGCCTAGAATTTTGATTGTAGGAGTAATTTTGATGCTCTGCACAACTGTAAAAACATTTTTGATTTGGCGTGTAACACTTGGGGTAATTCCCTAGGAAGAAATTTTTAAAACACCGAAAGTTGAAAAAAGATCAATAATTTTTTCAGTCAAATTTTCGGAAGCGAAACACGGACAACAGGAAAATCTGACTACAAAAGCATCGCGACAAGAAGCTTTTTAACAGGATTTTCTCGTGGAGAAAAAAAGGTTTTCGTAGTTACTTCTATGGGTATGTGACGTGCATCTTGTTCCACATTTTCCGAAGTCCAGGAAGCACGTACAAGGACGAGAAAACCCGGTTCTGACCGCACCCAGTACGAATGCGGGCAGTTTTATTTAGAGCTGTAATGGGATGCAATGAGGCTGAAATATTGGCCCCTAAGGCAATCCAACACAGTTGTTAAGCTCACATTCTGCATTTCAGTTCAGCATAATTTTTGAGGGAGAAGTTATGGAAATAAACAACATTTTTCCAGATCAAAAATCAGAAAAACTCTCTTCCTCATCCCCTCCAATTGATGTAGGAGGTTTATTTTTGGATACTTCATATAACTTGTGTTTTTCCATGAGTTGATTCAAAAGAGAAAAGTTTTCAGGTCTTTTGTATCTTCACATAGCAATCATCCCCCCCTCCTACCATGTATAAAATCTGATACCAACGTAAGACTACCGGTCAAATTTGAACGACTTTTGTCAGTATTAAACCGAGTAAATTACTTTAGTTTTTCAAGAATAAAAAATGAAAAATGAACAGAACATACAACACGAATGCAACGGTAGACGACTACGCCGGTGAGCTGGTAAGTATTTAGATTTGTTAGCCATAGTAATATGAACCGGTGATGGTGTGCTGAGCTTGCTGTCAGCATCGTCAGATCTTCGCCCTCGGTGCTGGAGATTCGTGCTGGTGTGGTTGGCAATCTACCGCCTCGATAGGCAACCGCGCACTTCGCAGACTTCGCCTT